>CAMAPF010001020.1:600000-840000 GCA_945859915.1 Cuscuta epithymum
TAGGAGCCTTCGGGAACATATATCCGAAGTGTTGAGCCTCCGGGGAGAATAGTATCCGGGGAGTTCCTTCTCCCCTACACATCTTTTTTTTTTTTTTTTTTTTTTTTTTTGAGATGGTGTAGGAGAGGCATCTAGAAACTTGGTTTTTAGGAAAGGCTTGGCCTATATGGGAGGCAACGGAACAAACCGTTGGCTCCCCCTTCGGGAATGACCTTCCGATATCCCGAAGGGTTTGAGGGTCGTTTCCTCGGCCCGAGACATCGTCTGTTGCCTGCTTCCCCTTGGGAGATAGCACGGAAAGCGCCTCGGTTTTGAAAGTCGTCCCCTCAGCCCGAGACATGGTCTGTTGCCTGCTTCCCCTTGGGGGATAGCGCGGGGAGCGTTTCGTTTGTGGAAGTCGAATCCTGGGCCCGGGACATAGTCCGTTGCCTGCCTCCCCTTGGGGGATGGCGCGGAAAGCGTTCCTGGGAAGGGTTTTATTTGTGTGTGGTACACAAATAGCCGGGGGCACTTGGTACCAGCCGGAGCCGAGGGGTATTGCACCCCCCGGTTTTTTTTTTTTTTTTTTTTTTTTTTTTTGGAGGAGAGAGTATATATAAGTATGCATAATGTATGCATGATTGCGTCCTCGTGGGGTACGGCTTAGTGAGAAAACGCTTGTTGTTTTCAAAGAGTGATGGGGGTGACCCATACCCTTGGTACTTGGTACCTAAATGGTTGTTCCCCCTCATCAGAGGGGGAGGCCTTGGGCCTATTTTGGTGGAGAGATGAGGGCTTGGCCACTCATTCGCGGGTGAGAAGGGGGCCTTGGGCCGTTTGTACAATATGTAGGTGATGAAGGCTTGGCCTTTTGATTATTCTTCAAAAACAGACGGGGCCTTGGGCCATTGACCATTTACACTTGTTGAGGATGAGGGCTTGGCCGCTCATGCCTTATTGATAGAATTTGACAAGGTGGTGCACATTCCAATGTCTAGGGACCTCCGTACCATTGGGGCGTTTAAGCTTGTATGTCCCTGGTTTGATGATGGCTGAGACGATGTAGGGGCCTTCAAACTTGGGCGCCATCTTTCCTCCTTCGGTGGGTAGACTGGCCTCCCTTCGTCGGAGGACGTAGTCTCCCACCTGGAATTCCCGGGAGCGGACCTTGGCGTCGACGTATCCTTTGATTTGTCTCCTATAGTTTTCGGCCCTGAGAAAAGCTTGCTCTCGGCGTTCCGAGATGAGATGAAGGTCGAGGGCCATGTTGGCTTCGTTGACCTCGGGCTCATATTGTTCCACCCTTCGGGTGGGAAGAGTCACTTCTGTTGGAGCCTTAGCCTCAAAGCCATAGCATAGGGAGAAGGGTGTTTCGCCTGTTGCACGCCGAGGGGTGGTGCGGTAGGCCCATAGGATGTTATGAAGCTCTTCTACCCAGCCTCCCCCTTCGGCTTCCAGCTTCTTCTTCAACCCCTCGAGGAGGGTGCGATTGGCATTCTCTACTTGCCCGTTGCCCTGAGGGTAGGCAACGGATGAGAAGGTGTGTTTGATGCCCCATGCCTCCAGGAGGGCACAGAAGGGGGCAGCCTCGAACTGGGTCCCGTTGTCGGAGATGATTTGTTGGGGGACGCCAAACCTTGTGAGAATATTTTTGAGAACAAAGTGGCGGCACCGGGCCTCAGTGATGCTGGCGAGGGGCTCGGCCTCTACCCACTTGGTGAAGTAGTCAATTGCCACAATGATATACCTGTTGTTGGAGGTGCCCCTCGGCAGAGGGCCTACCAAGTCAATCCCCCATCTGGAGAAGGGTATAGCGGTGCTGATGGGGGCATAGTTGACCGCTGGTCTGCCGGGGGCCTTCTGAAAATGTTGGCAAGCGGTGCACCTTCGGGCCAGATCAGCACAATCCCTAGCCATCGTGGGCCAGAAGTAGCCCTGAACTATGAGCCTTCGGGACATGGAGAAGGGTCCCTGGTGAGCTGAGCAAGTGCCACTGTGCACTTCCTCCATGGCGACTTCGGCCTCATCTTGATGAAGGCACCGAAGGAGGGTGCCATTGTAAGATCTCTTGTAAAGCCTCCCGTTTTCGATGGTGTAGCTGGGAGCCCTCAGCTTAGCTAACTTGGCACGGGCTTCGTCCTGGGGTAGTTGCCCTGTGGTGATGAAGGTGACGATGTCGGAGATCCAATCCTCCGGCCTTAGGTTAATGCTCATGACGGGGCTTGCGTGGATACTTGAGAGGCTGAGTTCCTCAATTCTTGCAATCTTCGAGAGGTGCTCGGGGGATTCATCCGAGAGCTTGGATAGAATGTCGGCCTCAGAGTTTTGAGCCCTCGGTATTTGGGTAAGAGAATGTGTCTCAAATACCTTAAGCAACTCCTTGGCGGCCTCCTTGTACTGTTTCATCCTCCCTTCTTTGGCTTCGTACTCCCCGGAGATTTGACCCACGACGAGTTTGGAGTCACATTTGACGTGGATCATTTTAGCCTTCAGATTCGCTGCCAGCCGAAGGCCACAGAGGAGGGCCTCATACTCGGCTTCGTTGTTGGAGACTTTGAAGGAGAAGCGGATGGCATAATAGGCGCGGAAGCCCTCGGGTGTGATGAGAACTACTCCCCCTCCGCATGCCTTGGTAGCCGAGGAGCCGTCGGTATAGAGGGTCCACCACTCATCGAGGGGTGCCGAAGGCTCCTCATCCACCGCTGATCTCGCGGTGCATTCCGTCACGAAGTCCGCCAGGGCTTGGCCCTTGATGGCAGGCCTCGGACGGATATCTATGTTGTATTGGCTGAGGAAGATGGCCCACTTCACCATGCGGGAGGAACTTGTGGGGCTCCTCATGAGGGCGCCGAGGGGTTGATGAGTGAGTACTTGGACCGGATGAGCTTGAAAGTAGTGGCCAAGCTTCTTGACGGTCCAAACGATGGCTAGCACCGTCTTCTCGACGGGAGAATACCTGAGTTCGGCCTCCCGGAGGGTTTTGCTGACGTAAATGATGGCATGTTGGATGCCGTCTTCCTCTCGGATTAGTACTGAGCTGATAGCCGCAGGGCTAACACCGAGATATAAGTACAAAGTCTCCCCTACCTTCGGTTTGGAGAGCACTGGGGGAGAAGAGAGGTACTTCTTAAGTTCATCGAAGGCCACTTGACATTCAGACGTCCATTGGAAACCCGCTGTCTTCCTCATGATTTGGAAGAAGGGGAGGGCCCTCTCGGCTGATTTGGAGAGGAAACGGTTGAGGGCCGCCAGGCGACCCGTCAACCGTTGAACTTCTTTGACGTTGCGTGGGGGCTCCATGTTGATGATGGCCTGAATTTTCTCGGGGTTGGCCTCAATACCCCTTCGGCTGACCATGTAGCCTAAGAACTTCCCTCCTTGTATGCCGAAGGTGCACTTCTTCGGATTTAGCCGGAGGTTAAATTTTTGCATGATGGCAAAGATTTCCCGGAGGTCGTCGGCGTGAGTGCTTGCCTTCTTACTTTTGACGATCATATCGTCAACGTAAGCCTCCATGGTGCGTCCTAGGACAGCTTGAAAGACCCTAGCCACCATGCGTGTGTAGGTGGCGCCTGAATTTTTGAGGCCGAAGGCCATCACAAGATAGCAGAAGATGCCTTCGGGTGTCATGAAGGCAGTTTTTTCAGCGTCTTCCTCATGCATGTAGATTTGATGATATCCGCGGAACGCGTCGAGGAATGACATGATCTCGCATCCCGCGGTCTCATCCACTAGTTGATCAATGTTTGGCAGGGGGAAGGGGTCCATAGGGCATGCCTTATTCAGATCCGTGTAATCCACGCACATGCGGAAAGTAGGAGGCTTTTGTGCGAGGACTACGTTTGCCAACCAAGAAGGGTATTTCACCTCCTTAATGTGTTTGATGGAGAGGAGCATAGATACCTCCTTTTTCACGAACTCCCTTCTCTCGGCCGAGAGGGGTCTTCTTCGCTGTTGCACTGGTTTGGCCGAAGGGTCCACCGCTAAGCGGTGGGTGATAACCCTTCGGTCAATTCCTGGCATGTCCTCCGGCCCCCATGCAAAAACAATGGAGTAGGCGCGGAGGGCTTTGGTGATGCCAGCCTTCAAGTCTTCGGGGAGCTTGGCTCCGATCTTCAGGACTCTCTCCGGCTTGGCCGGATTGAGTATCAGGTCTTCAGTCTCCTCGGCAGGCTCAGCCCTCGGCCTACTTTCTTCTTCCTCCAAGGCCTTGGCGGTGATGGTGTCAACACGAAACTCGGTTTTACTAACCTTCTTGATGAGTTGAAGGTAGCAGGCCCTGGAGAGCTTCTGACTCCCCCTTGAGTAACCGATGCCGGTAGGCGTGGGGAACTTGAGGCAGAGGTGTCTCATGGAGATGACAGCCTCCAAGTCCTCGAGGGCAGGCCGGCCGAGGATGATGTTATGCGCGCAGTCGAGGTTGACGACGACGAACTCCACTTCGAGCTTGGCTCTATGGGATCCGTCGCCGAATTCAACCATGAGGGTGATGACGCCTTCGGCGTCTATGCTATCCCCCGTGAATCCGGAGAGGGGGGTGTTGATGTGCCGAAGGGACCCCCTGTCGAGTCCCAATTCTCGAAAAGTACTGAGATACATGACGTTGACCGAACTCCCCGTGTCGACGTAAGTCCGGTGGATGATGGCGTCATTGATCTCAGTGCGGATGACGAGGGCATCCCTATGCGGCAGAGAGCCCGAGGGGAGGTCCGCATCTGTGAAGAAGATTGGATCCGCCCTCGGCCTTTTAGTTGGGGGCATGTGGTTGACTTCCCCAACGTAAAGGGACTGAGCCCACTTCTTCCGCTGGCTGGCGGAGTCTCCACCAGTGTTGCCGCCGTTGATCATATGAATATGGCGCTTGTACTGTTGATGGGAGCCCTCTCCCTCGTCCTCGAGGCCCCCAATTTCTCGCTTCTTCCCCTGTGGGTTTCCCAAGGGGATGGTGTTGGGGTTCACCCATTTGTTAGCCTTCGGCGGAGGCCCTTGGTGGTGAAGGGGGCCCTGGGGAGGAGGGCCCCTGATAAACTGAGACAAGTGGCCCGCCTGTATCAGCCTCTCAATTGCGTTCTTCAGCTGATGGCAGTCGTCGGTTTTGTGTCCATGGTGGCGGTGGAAGCGGCAGTAGGGCTCATCAGGACCGATGGAATAAATCTCGAGGGGTGTACGGGAGTCTCGCTCAACGAGCCCCCGCTCTTCTGCATGATCAAGGATGACGCTGACGGGATGCGTCAAGGGAGTGCGTGGGTGCTCAAGGAGGACGGGTTGCGCCCATGCCTTCGGATTATTCTTGTAACCGCCCCCGGTTCTGGCTTGGCCACCTCGGGGGCGATCATTATATTGAACCTCGCGGTTGGCCGGAGGAGGAGGTCCTCCGGGCCGATTTCTGCCTTCATTCTTCTGAGAAGGATCCGTGTTGCGGCGGTCCTTCTCGATTTCCTCCGCTTCTGCATATCGGTCCCCCCGCTGAAGGGCCTTCGTATAATCGCGGGGGGGATCAGTGATAAGGCTCCGGGAGAAGTTACCGTTGCGGAGGACAGTGTGGAAGAGGGCCATCAGGGTCCTGTCATCGGCGCCTTCGACCTCGAGGGAGGCCTGCCTCCAGCGTTCTAAGAAACTCCGAAGGGTTTCTTCCTTCTGTTGCCTCACGTTCAGGAGGTGGGAGAAGTGTTTCTTTGAGCGATGCCTTCCGGCAAACTGTGTTAGGAAGCGGTGGGCAAGTTCCTGCCAAGAATCAATGCTGCCTTCGGGCAACCGGTTGAACCACTCATACGCTGGTCCCTCCAAGGTGGAAAGGAACCAACGGCACAAGTATTCATCCGACGCCCCCATCATCATCATGCTATTTTGATAACGGCTATAGTGTTCTTGGGGATCTGTCTTCCCCTCGTACGGTTTGATAGGTTGCCCCCGATATTTGTGGGGGATTTTGGCCGCCAATACCCTTGGGGTGAAGGGTGTTCTAGTGCGGAGTTGAATGAGGGGCTCGCCTGAGCCTTCGGCGAGCTTGCGCTTCATTTCCTCCACTTGCGCCCGGAGGTCAGCGTACTCTGGGTCCGGCCTAGCTGTGGAAGCCGTCGGGGGAGCCTGACGGTTCTCCTCAAGTTGACGGAGGAGGGCCTCGATGATTTCGTCCTTGGGATCCTTCGGGACAACCCCTTGGGAGTTGGCCCGGAAGGATTGCGCCTGATTGATCTGGTGCCTGGCGTCATCGGCATGGAGGAGGGCTTTGCCCTTGCTCCGGGGTGGAGGTATGCCCTCGGCTCCCGAAGCGGAGGCTCCACTCTCCTGAGGCCTGCTGAATTCCTGTTTGCCGAGGCGGTCTTGGACCCCTCGGCGTATGGGAGCTCCCCCAAGCCTCTCAAGTGCAGAGGTCCGGGGTTTCTCCTTCATCAAGGGACGTTTATCCCTGGATTGGGCCTCTTGGGAGGCGGTGTCCTGCGCCATGACCCCCTCGGCGTTGCCAATCCCCGGGGGAGGATTGTTGAACAGAGGAGGGAGTGGTGGTAATTGAATAACATTCCCTCCAGCGTAGGGCTGGAGAGGTGCCTGAGAGGCGAGGGCTCCGGAATTGAGAGCCATGTTCTGAACAAAGGCCGCAAAGGCAGCCTGAAGATCGATGGCCGGGGCCGGAAGGGGAACTTGGTTCTCACTCCGATCCCTCCTTCGATTATCAAGGCCAATGCGGGCATCGGGGGTGTTCTTCTGCAGCTGTTGACGTAGGTCAGCGGTGGCTTGCTCTAATTCGAGGATGACACCACCCTCGGGTACTAAGAGTCTGTTGGAGGCCTCAGCCCCGTTAGTTTCGCCGGGGGCTACGTAGTTTTCCTCAAGGGTCTTGGATTGGGCACGGGTGGTTCTTCCCATTTTTGGTGAGTGTTCTGTGTTTGGTAGAGGGGGAGGGTTTCTTACTTGATAGTTCAGACCTCTCAACGAGAGCACCAAATGATGGATAGTCTACCCGGGGGGTATCTTATCCGAAGGGTTATTGCGGAAATAACTAGAGAGAAGTCAGAGCAAAATAGGAGGAGAGAGAGTCGATTTTATTAAATGAACTCGAGATGTGGAGTTGAGATGTAGGTTGTGTTTTACAAGGAGAAATGGGCTGCTATTTATAGCAGCAATAAATGCGATGAGAGGACACGTGTCAGTAATCCAACGGCCGAAGGGTCACATCAACCGGTTGGCACCGGCAGTGGTACGTTTACCGCATTGAATGCGGCTAGCGGATGTGACGTGGCATTAAATGCGGTGGTTGGCTGTCTCCAAAAGGAATCTTCGATGATTGAGCGTGCCTGGCCGAAGGCTCCTGGTGTAGCCGAGGGCTCCATGCGACCAGGACCCCTGTGTAGCCGAAGGCCTCATGTAGCCGAAGGCCCCGAGTGACAGAGGGCTAAGTTCAGCCGAAGGCTTTGCTAATGCCGAGGGCTTGGTGATGCCGAAGGCTCATGTTTTTCGCCGTTTTCTCCCAGTAGCTTCCTATGTCAGAGAAGGCCATCCTGTGAGTTCTGGAGCCTTCGGCCAAGGAGGCCGAAGGCACCCCAGTATGTATTTCGGGCTATTTTGGGGCTTGGGCCGTTGCTTTTGGGCCTGAGTTGTTCTCTGGGCTTATTGGATATGTGTAGCAGAAGTAGGAGTCTATGGGCCGGGGGTTCTTGGGCCATATACTCCATCATCTCCTACTTTGTAAAATTGAGATGTTTATGCCCCATATCCTACCAAACCATCAGAGAAAGCACACATTTTTTGAGAAATCATGCATCTTTTTTTGCCAAATAAATCTAATTAACATATTCCAATTTGAGAAATACTCCGTATTATTTGTTAATTAAAATATGGTACAAAAAAGAATAAAGTTGGGGGTATTTTTTAAACTAGTACAAGTTTAGGATGGGAAGCTCACACAAAGGCAAAGTTCGAAGTATATTATTTATTTTTCCCCATATTTGTTCTAGTATGGTTTGTTTAAATTTGATCTTGTTTAAATTTGAGATGTCTAGAACGGTGTGATTTGTTCTGTTTTGATCTAGGATGTTTTTCCTTGGATTATTTTCAATCACAGACCAGATCAGACCAACAAATATCAGTCTAAATAAAAACATTTGTAATCTAGTTTCACGTGTCGCTTGAATAATAAGTTCCACTAAAAATGCCCCAACACCTAAATTTATTATTTTTAACATTCAAATTGGAGTATTTTGAGGTGTTTGGACAACCTATGTTTTTTTATGAAAGGAAAAATTGCTTATATTAATATCATTAAAATTTGAATCGTTAAAACCAATTCAAAGAGACCAACACCGATAAAAACTATCTATAACATACTAGCACTATGAACACCAATAAATTCATTATATTTCTTCTTCTTCTCCTTCTCCTTCTCCTTCTCATTCTCCTTTTCCTTCTCATCCCCCTCCCGATCACTCCCTGGAAGAACAATACGAATCGCTAACCATCAAATGAGTGTGACATGACAATCACCGGCCTATAGATCTTTCTTTCTAACAATATAAAATCTAGCAAAATTGTCAATCATTATTGTAAACCTAAAACTAAAGACATCAACAACAAAATCATAGCAACGTAAAACATAACATGAAGTACCATGTTCCGAATCCTAGCACCTCGAGTGCTCCAAGGCGACAATTCAGGAGGGCGGGATTTGATCTGTCTTTTCACTTGCTCAAAACTCAATCCAGAAATTGACTCACTTCACCACCCCCAATCGTCTCCCCCTTAGGTGAAATCCATCCAAACAGGACTGAGTCAAGATGCTCCACCTATATGTCCCATGCGCCCAGCACTGTCTCAATCCCCCCACCCCCACCCCGACGATCAAGCCGAGTGGAACTTACAAGACGACTATCAATCACAGACTTCCAAGTTCAACCCATATCAGCATGTCCAGAAGCTGAACTATAGAGAAGCAGACCGTGTAGAAGCAGAACGTGGTAACGACTGTTGTCCCACTGTCACTCTCAATCCTTCGTCAGACAAGAAATGGCACAAGCCGCCTGTCGAAAAAACAACCCCTGGACGAAAGCCAGGGAGAAATGTAATATCCCGTGCGATCAAATGGTAGAAAGAACGGAAATTGATAAAGGAAAACTCATCGAACATAAGGCCGACTCATCCGACTTCATTAGTTCCAGAAAAACAACAATGAGGATATGTGAGATAAACTACGCTGAAGAAGGAAGAAAACCCCTAAACGAGACCCTGTAGTTCTTCATCGGCTGACCAGAAGTGTCCTTCTCTTCATCTAAAAATACAAAACTCTCATTCCATCATGAATCAATTACTACTGCTACAATGCTAAAAATATAATACAAAACTCTCATGCCACTTACCTGACTAAGGGGGGGCATCTTACACTTTTTTCTCACTAGTGTCTGAGCTCCCCAACACTTACTTGATCAAGGGCGTGTATTGAATATGGATTGTAGTGGACTTTCTTCAATTCATTGACTTAAAAAAAAATAATGAACTTTTAAATCGAAAAACTTTTTTATGAATGAATTTCATTGACTTTTAAATATGTGGATAAGCTTATAGACTTTTAAAAAGTCCATAGACTTTTAAATTCGGACTGTCACTAACAGCCGTCAGAATTTTCACCTGGATCGCCGCTATCGATCTGTATGCCCGCCTTCGTCATCGGAGTTTGCCGCCATTGTATTGGACTGATCCACCACCAACAAAATGACTTTGGTTATGCAAAGGAACCAGAGACAATTATCTTAATTAATTAAATTAGAAGTAGAAATATAATATTTAGCCCTATTTAAGAAAAATCAAACATATGATCATACTTGGGAGAAATGCTATGTTTTAGTCATACCGAGAGTAATTTCCTCAATATAATATGACTAGCATTTGGTCGCAAAAGGCGCGACAACTTTTTCCCAATATTAGAGTAATGATTTTTTTGTAAATAATTACTACATCCGTCTCACTAACATTGAATCACTCAAAAGTAGCATAGTTACTAAGAAAAATGAATTTATCTTATTAATATTAAATTGATAAAGTAAACATGATTTGGAACCACACAATTTTTTCAAATTTGGGACGAGACAATCTTAACATGACGGGAGGAGTACTATATAGTGGAGCAAAATTATAATTGAACAAACACTATAAAAGAAATTTTAACGTATGAGTCGTATGACTAACTATATTGTGACTATAATCCTCTAAAGAAGCAAGGTTTAGAGGAAAAATAATACAAAGGTGTAAAGTTGTATTATCTCCGTCTCATATATAAAGGTTCTCGTATTCTATTTTCATGTCAGCGTACATTACTCTTAATATTTCATTTTATATATCCAAATTTCTTCAAATTTGAGTTTTTTACGACTATAAAACTTTGATGGAGTTTCTAAATATATAATTTTGTAGATTCTAAATATATAATTTTTTGTTTACTACAAATAATTTTATTATTGATGGAAATCGGTTAATTAACTCCATAATCAAGCAAACAATTTGAGAACTTTTGAGCGGGATGGAGGAAGTATAAACTACCACTTGAAAGGAACTTTGAATAAGTTAATTCAAATGAGCAGAAAATCTACACCTTAAAAAAAAGTACTACGTATTAAATTAAAATTTGCAAACAAGAAAAAATCGTGGGACCATTAACATAACACATCCATTAAAGTTTGAAGATGTAACTGATCGTAGGAGAATAGATACATCCTGGACGTTGAGTAGGTTAGCCTTGACTCATCCTAAAGAGGGTGTTTGTCAATTGTCTATTGGTTGTTGGCTGTTGGCCAATTCTGATGGCTCATTGGTAGCAGCGGATTCTGTTGGTGTTTTGATTAGTTGATAATATTAGCTGTTTATAAAACAGTGTTTGGTTATACAACTGTTTACAATCGGCTGATAAATTGTTAAATTACTGTTAAGGACATCAATTAATTTATTTTGCTTACTAACTACTTTTATACTATGTATGTGTTTAGCACATTTTGCTAATATTACTGATACAGCTACTAAATCCGTGTTTTTTAATAAAAATAAATTTTTTCAACACATGGTTTTGCAAAACATGTCCAAACATTAAACTCATGGTTTCAAGTTTTATATTATACGTAGTAATATTATATACTTCATATTTACTTATTTATAATTTATTTAATCATGTGGTCATGATAGATGGATAGACCATGCCGGCATGCCCCATAGTTGTACATCATTCTTAGTTTCTTACAATAGGAATTATAAATTAGCATGCGGCCAAAATGGAAAACGAAGTGACGAACAGGAACAAAAGGAGGTAACGCGGGCACAATCGGAATTTGCTATAAATATTCCAGCGGCAAGTCCAAAACGTTGTGTTCATTGGCTTTTTAAATTTTAGCTTTTTGATGCAAAAGGTCAAGTAAAAAGCCGATTAACCAAACACTAGGTGTTTATTTGATCAAAAAGCTAAAAGGTGGTCAAATCAGGCAAAAATTGGCTGATAGCTTCCTAACCAAACACCCCCAAAGTATTCCAACATTCAATAAGTCTGTTGAGCTGAAGCTTTTCTATTAACGGACAAAGATGGTTTGACGGTGTATAACATTATAAGGATATTTAAGTCATTTTAAAAAGTTAAGTCCCACTTTTTAGAGGTAACGTACAAATCCTTATGCAGAAGCGATATTGACATAAATAATGGGTACCAACCCCCTTTCACCAATATAGAGTTTTTAGATTAGATAAGAAATAATTAAATAAATAAATGAAACAAATGTAATTTATCCAGCAATGAAGAGTTATACGAGAACAAATGAAACATAAAAAATCAAAATTTAATGTTCAAATTTTGTATATTGAGACCATCCTGTTATCCACCTCCTGACCCGGCCGGTACCAATCCAGAACTTGTTGGCCGGTTTGTGATCTCGAGTGAATAATTAGTCAAATCTGCAACCAGATTTATGTGTACTTGTGACGAGTAAAAGACAACAAAAAAGTTTGCGAAAATATTTGGTGAGTGGAAGAGACAATTGCAGAGAATTAATGTACTAGAATGGGTTAAAAGTCCACGAGATTTTATGAAATCAATAAGAATGAATGAGAGTTTGAATACGCCTAGACTTTTAAAATTCTACATTGAGTATATTTAGACTTTTGTAGACTTTTAAAAGTCCACATTGAATACACATAAATTTTAAAATTCATGAACTTTTAAAAACTTGTCACTAATTCCTAATATAATACACCACCTAAGATCCTTCGACACTCCATCCACACAGCACCAGATTTCTTTTACTCTAAGAGTTAAACATAGTTCTAAGGATGTTTTCTTTTGGACTGAAATTTGCTGATCTGGTCTGGTCTGGTCTGGTCTGGTCTGGTCTGGTTTGTTTAAGTCTGGTCTGGTCTGGTCTGGACTGGTCTGGTAAACGTCTGGTCTCTCTGTATTTTATAACTATCCAAGTCTAGTCTGGTCTGGTCTGGTCTGTTTAAGTCTGGCCTGGTCTGGTCTGTTTAAGTCTGGTCTGGTCTGGTCTGGTCTGTTTAAGTCTGGTCTGGTCTGGTCTGATCTGGTCTGGTCTGGTCTGGGACTGAAAACAGTCCAAAAGAAAACATCCTAAATGATACAGAGTACTTGATTGCGTTTTTGAACTCGTGACTAACAAAAATACTCCGTATCAAAATAGTGTATTATTGTGATACCGAGGATGGTACCGAATAAGGAAATAGGGTTTACATTGTATCCTCAAGTTATATATTACTCGACACAATTCGAATTCACTTGAATTCGGACACAACTCGAATAGAGCTATATATTTTTTGGCTCGACTGAAATAGAGTCTATTGTCTGAAACAGAGATTATTGTCTGGAACTGAACTTGAAAGTGCTGAATCTGAATTGCTAGCTGAATAGAGTAAACCTGTTTGGCAAAAAGAGCTGAACCAGTGCAGGGATAATACAAAATTACATTAAAGGGCATATGATTATTAATAGAGTAACATATATATAATATAATATAATATAATATAATATAATATAATATAATATAATATAATATAATATAATATAATATAATATAATATAATATAATATAATATAATATAATATAATATAATATAATATAATATAATATAATATAATATAATATAATATAATATAATATAATATAATATAATATAATATAATATAATATAATATAATATAATATAATATAATATAATATAATATAATATAATATAATATAATATAATATAATATAATATAATATAATATAATATAATATAATATAATATAATATAATATAATATAATATAATATAATATAATATAATATAATATAATATAATATAATATAATATAATATAATATAATATAATATAATATAGTATAGTATAATATAGTATAATATAGTATAATATAATATAATATAGTATAATATAATATAATATAATATAATATAATATAATATAATATAATATAATATAATATAATATAATATAATATAATATAATATAATATAATATAATATAATATAATATAATATAATATAATATAATATAATATAATATAATATAATATAATATAATATAATATAATATAATATAATATAATATAATATAATATAATATAATATAATATAATATAATATAATATAATATAATATAATATAATATAATATAATATAATATAATATAATATAATATAATATAATATAATATAATATAATATAATATAATATAATATAATATAATATAATATAATATAATATAATATAATATAATATAATATAATATAATATAATATAATATAATATAATATAATATAATATAATATAATATAATATAATATAATATAATATAATATAATATAATATAATATAATATAATATAATATAATATAATATAATATAATATAATATAATATAATATAATATAATATAATACTACATCCGTCCCGCTAAGATTGTCTCATTTTTTCTTTTTCAAGAAATCCCACTAAGATCGCCTCATACCAAATTTGGTAAAGTTTGTGTGTGTTATTCGAAATCAGTTTTTACTTTATTCTTACTTTATAAATGCAATATCAATCACGTAAATTTACTTTTCTTAATAACCATGTCACATTCTCATGCCCCAATATTAGTGGGACGGAAGTAGTATTATATAATATAACACAACACAACATACACACACAACATAGTGCATTGAATTCCAACATCCGTGTATACCATACAAAATAAAAAACCATAAATTTAACAATTAAGTTGGAAATAGTTGTAATAAATAAATATGTAAACATGAACATCATCATAATTGACTAATAAGAGGAAATATATTTAATTTTTGTTAGCCCATATCAAGGATGCTATATTGTTGCGAAGTTCCTTCATCTCAGTGCAGCTTTCTGTTTGTGAATTGATGGCACTTGAAGTTGAGTTGTGAGTATCAACAAGTTCATCACATGGTATGAAGTCTGGATGGCGCTCAAGAACCTCAAAAATCATGTCATCACTAGAGAATTTGCGAATATAGTTGTGCAAAGCGAATGTTGCCATAATAACATCTATCTGTGTTTTAACGCTAAACATAGGCATTCTTGATAAGATTTTCCACCTCTTTTTTAAAACCCCAAAAGAACGCTCTATGCAACTACGAAGAGATGAGTGTGAGCGATTGAAAGCTTCTTGAGCATTTGTTGGTGCTTCATTTTCAAATTGCTCCAAATGGTATCGTAGCTTGGGATAGGGAACAAGATACCCTTTTCGATCCGGATAGCCTTTATCCACCAAGTAATATCTACCTACATAAATTTAAAAATATGATTAAAATTATGCCTATGAGTTTAATAAATTGACAATAAAACATACCTTCAGGCGGATGTGGAAAGTTCAATGACGGTGTCTCTATAGCATGAAGGAATACACGTGTATCATGAGCCGATCCCTCCCACCCTACTGATAGAAATGTAAAACACATGTTGAAATCACACACAGCCATAACATTAAAGGTCGGGATACCTTTTCTTCCTCTATAACGCAATTGTTCCTTTACTGGGATACATGCAGCTATGTGTGTTCCATCGATACACCCAATGCAATCCTTGAAATATGGCATATACCTTTTATCCTTAAAAATATGATAAGGGATATACGGGAAGGCCCGATCGATTGGTGCAATCATATCACGTGCAAGTCCCTTATATCCCTTACACCTACCTGTGACGGATTCTAAGACATCATGAAATGCCCGACTTATGGTATCTCCAGATCGTTGGAACCTCTCAGCCACATCCCGATTTGAAAGGCCCAAAGCTAGAGTGTATATAAATATACCTACTTTTTCTTCAATTGTGATTTTGTCACTTGATGTTAAATCATATTTTGATTGCAAATCCTTACATAGGCGTGCAAATAAATCTGGTGACATCCTAAAGGCATTAACACAACGAATAGGATGACCATTCAGCACCTCTTGAATCCAAGCCTCCCCACTTAAAGCTGATGTCATGCAAGGCTCCTTATACATATGTTTGTAATAATGGGACGCAATAATATCATTTCTATCATGAATAGTAATCCCAGCCATAATAAGAAGCATAAACTCATCATCTTCATCCTGACTCATGATATCCCTATGTATAAATAAATCAATGAAAACAAATCACTTCAATCTCAAGTCTCAACATATAAAAATTAAAATCACTTCAATCTCAAGTCTCAACATATAAAAATTAAAATCACTTCAATCTCAAGTCTCAACATATAAAAATTAAAATTAAATATCCAATCTAAAAATTAAATTTGTATCCTAAATGTATGACTTGGTATCTTAAAGTTTATGAAGAATTGTCTTCTAGTAGGATTCTCCAGAATACAAATGCTGTGAAACCATAAGTCGCCACTCCTCACTAGCCCGCCATTATCAGCCATTCTAGTCATAATTTCCATGACATCACCAACACTGACACAATCATCAACAACTTTCTCTTTTTTTGTCAAGAGACGCTCAATTGCTTGAAGACATGTATTCCCCCTCTCTAAATTTTCACTAAGTTTCACGGATCCCATAGACTGCCTTAGTTTGCGCTTCTTACTAGTGGCACTGGTCTTTGCATCTTCACCAGTGGTAACTGTAGTAACAGAAGGAACATTTCCGCTAGCCTCTTGCACAAAGTCTTGAAAAAAATTACCCAAATCTAGTTCGTCATGGTAACTCTTATACACCTCATAAGGATCACGGTTATCCTCCAAGTCGACGGTGTCTTGATGATTTTCTTGATTGTTGTTCTCCACAATTGTAGCAGTTGGAGCCACACATTCTACCCCAGTTGCTACGGAGTCCCCAAATATTTGATCCCATTGCTCTTCAATGTTCTTTGGAATTCCTTTATTCTTGAACTTCTTTACTTCTGCCTTTTCCTAAAGAGAAAATTCTTAATTGAAAATAAATATTATAATAATCCCAATTTAAGGTAATAAGCTAACTAAAATACATACCTTAATTTTTTTACTCCACCACTCATCTGAACAATCCAGCGTCCCAATGGCCGTATTCCAACCCAATCCAGTCTCATCACGTTTCAATGACTTCCACAATCGCCAATCTTTTTTCATAAAATCAAACTTATTTTTCAAACTCTTAAAAGAACATTTCCTTTTTGTTCTCTCCTCAAATAAAGCTTGCATCTCCTTCCACCTAAACTGTTGTCCCCTCCCATTCTTAAGAATGAATTGGATGCATATTTCATTAAAAATTGCAACAGTTTCATCTGACCACATAAAGTAACCCCCTTCATCTTTCTTAGATGACATCTGAAAGGCTCAACCGATAATAAAGCTAGGTGAAAAAAGTAAATATTTTCATTACAACGGTGTGAATTCAAAGAGCTTATAATACAACAAATACAAGAATAGTGAAACCACATCTAAACAATATAAAATAGTAAACTACATGTTCACATACTGAGCTCAAAACAGTACTTACTTATAGGCCTTAGATTGCAGGATAAATTTGACAAAAACTTAGCAATGAGCATGGAGTAGTTCTTTAAAACAGAGTCTACATTCTACCAATTACCTTTATTCTCTTACTATTTTTCAGTCAGTTTTGGTGGGAAAATTGGCAAAGGAAACCATACTCCTGTATCAAACTTAAAGCCTCAAGACTGCCTTCTCAAGGAAAAAGGAGTAAAAAATAATGTTATGACTTATGAGTCTAGAAAAATAAAACTGACTAACCATTATAGAGAGGAGCCATAATCATGATTATCATATTTCTAGTTTTAAGATTTTTGTTTTTTTATTCTAAAAAGCGAAAAAATGAAAACATGAAGTAGCAATGATACTCGTTAAACTTTCATCCTTTTCTGTCCACCCATATAAATTGAAATAGTTTTCTTGGTATGATATGCAGAGATGCAGCAGCCCAAAGACTCCCAATAGATCACAACACAATTTCACTAAGGATTATAATCGAACACTTCGTAGGCATATGATCTTGTACAGAAACACAATAATCAGTGCGAAAGTGAAAAATACTAAGGAGTACTGTGTATTAGTTTTGTGTTAAGCTAAGATTTGTTTTCAGGCTCTAGTGAATTCCTAAATCCTAAATTTGTGTTTCTTGCAAAGTGAAAAGTACAACTTTGAACATGATTATAGATGAGAAATAAATTTACTGATTACTGATTGCAATTTGCTTCATTCAAGAAATAAAGATATGATTTACATAGTGATACCAAACTGGTTACTCTAACCTGGAAGTTAATTGTCATGGAATACATAAGCTTTTAGAGAAGTAAAATCATCAATAAGTTTACAAGGATCGCAGGGGAACTTTTGGCATGTTGATTACTGTTCTATTTTACCAAGAGGCAATAAAGGGATTAGTCAGTGAATTTCAAATACGTAAAGGTGGGGATTCCACATTAGAGAAGTTTCACTGCCTTTACACAAATGGGTTATTGGCAATATTATTCATTTATTCTCATTTGGGTTACTCATAACTGCCCTTAAAAGTAGACAAGCTAGGTCTTGGCCTTACGGTACAGGATGGTTGAGAAGTTTTATAGCAGACTATGGGGTTCCTCTTATGGTTGTACTGTGGACATCAATGTAATACGGTATACCTGGACAAATTTCATGGTGATAGTATAATAGAGAAGCCCACACGTACATAAGAGATGAACTATACGCGCACACACACCCTTAGCTTATTTTTATGCTGAGTACTCAAACGTTGGCTCTAGCTAAAAGAATCTCCAAGATGGAACATATCAATATCGGTATGCATATTGATATCGGTACTTAAATAAAAAAAATAAAATAAGAGAAGAAAATTTAGCAGAACCGGGCAACCATAGAATCAGGGTGACGGGAGAAAAGAGGAGGCCTGGAGCAGACCTCTCTCTTTGTGTATGGCTTGCTATCGGTGTCTAAAAGGCCAAGCAATTGACACAAATAAACTGCAGAATGAAGGGCGGAGGTAAAAATAACATACCTTCACCGAAGCTGGAACTCTGCCTCGATCAATGAACTTGGCTGTGCGGCGATGGGGAAGGAATTGTGGAGAGATGAATATATATGTCTGCGGGTGACCAGGGACATAAGGGGAATGTGAAGTCTGGAATCGAGAGACTGATGTCAAACGCTTCGGAAGCAAACGTTGCAGCTCAGCCCATTTTTTCCAACTTAAGCCCGCTTCAGCCTCGCAAACAAACGGGTCTACTTTAATCCAAACTGACTGAATTTAAAAGATTTCAGCCTTTTTTGAGCTGAATTGGCGTGCCGAACACAACCGGGTTTGAAACTCCATCTGAATTCGAAGAGTCATTCTCGTCAAGTTATCAAACCCGGTTCCTTTTTGGGGCACATCACAAAATAAACACGATTTTATCCAAGTCTAATTCTAGCTCGATTTGTTGGACAACCCTATTGGGATATACTTTCCCTTCAAAACATTGCAAGGTTTAACTACATGAGGAATAATAAAATAAAATTTTGTAGATTTATATGGACGAAAAGAAAAGGTATAAATTAATTGATTAAAGAGAACATTTCAATTTTTTTAAATAACTTTAAAAAAATCACAAAGTTATAAGGGACGAGTATTTATTTGATTAAATTAAATAAACGTAGAAAATTTATTTGGAATGACTTATGAGTGAGTAGTGAGTGGGAATGAATAGTATTTTAGGAAGGCAACAATCTTCCCTCTTCTTTGTTTTCCTTTATACCATAAAATTTAGGGACTATTTACTAACGGATATATTTTCTAGTTTTCCTTTTTTTATTTTTCGTTCCTCAATGTTTTGTTTTTCATTTTCTAATTTTTGTTGATCGAATTGGGACTACCCCGATCGTCGACCGGACCAGTCATGTACCGTCTGGTCATTGATCAAACCAGACAGGGAGTTTCAGGTTGTCGACCGGACCGGATAAGGGTCCACGAGTTATTGACCGAACCGGATAGGAACCGATGGGCTGTTGACCTGACCGGACAGAGAACGTCGAATCGTTGACTGGACGAGACCAGATCGGGATGGCCCGGCCATCGATCGGACCAGACCAGGACTGTCTGACCGTCGACCAGACCGGACAGCTACCGCCGGGTCATTGACCAGACTGGACCGTCTGGTCATTGACCGGACCAAATAGGGACAACCCTATCGTTAATCGAAACGGACTTGAAATGGCACCAGACTCGGGCCGAACACAGCTCTAGGTGTAGATGTAAGTATTAAATTCATTACGGCAGCAATACACCGTACACGCATTTCAATTTTGGAAAACTACTAAAACTTATTTCTCCAAGTCAGGAAGGAAAAAAGACATTTGTTTTATTGTTTTGGAAAATAATTTGGAACTCATTTTTGTGTTCTCCTTTCTTCATCTTCTGTTTCCCAGTGTTCTTCGCATCATAGTTCATGCTCGCCGCAACACCGAAAACGAGTAAACGCGCCATTGACGAAGGGTAAACTTCATAGTTGAAAAAGGAGCTGCACGGGAACCGCACCACGCTACCACAGCCTAGCCGACCTTCTGCATATTTTGGTAGGTATTGTAGACATTGTGTACTTCAATTTGCTGAATTCAAACCAGTCTCGTCCATGATTCTATGTCACTTTGTTAGACCTGTCTCCAGGACTTCCTCCAGTCGAAAGAGTAAGTAGGCAAGCTCCCTGAGTGCCAGTTTTCCCGCCATTTTCTAACAATTAGCCGCGGAGTAGACGCGGCAAGTATGGGTCGAGACAACTCAGCGGAGCGAGCACTAGTCTTGCTTCGAACCCGATTATGCAATCCGAATTACGTCTTCACTCTTTTTCCCGATTCACCTGACAGCAATTACAGGTATACCTTGTACACATCCCGTCTTGGCATCTTCTACTTGACAATGAAGATGAAAATTTCAAATTATTTCCCTTAACGCCATCCTATTTTCCAGCAAATTGAAGTACATAATTTCTAGCTCCGTCACAGAAGCCTGTAACAATTCGGCTTTGCTTCTTGGTCCGCGCGGGTGCGGTAAAGTTGCGGTATGGTTTCAGTTATTGAATAATCTTAGAGAAAATAATATTGAAGTCTTATTATTTTAAATTTATGAAAATTACAGGGTGGTAAATTATCTCCAATGTACACCCTATAAACAAGTTAGGGTTAGATAGTTTAGAGGCAAGTTTGAGATAATTTTACCATTCCCTAAACCTTTTCCTCACCACTCCCTGCTATTATCATTGCCCAATCCATTAATTTAATTTAATTTTTTCCTGTGAAGGTTTTGGAGCTAGTTCTTGAGGCTTTACTAACCGAGTTTCCAGATATGATCTCTGTGGTACTAATTTTATCACTGTCTACACTATGAATTAAGTTATTTATCTAAGCAGTTTAAAAAGCATGGTTTTTTTTATCGAAGTGAATATGGAACACAGAAAAGAAAATGCCAGAACCGAATGCTGTCAACCACCAAAAGGACAGCTGCTTCCCTAATCTGTATAAAATACTTTTCATTACAGTGTTACTCTGATTTCAGATTAAGCTCAATGGGCTATTGCATAGTGATGACAATTGTGCCTTGAAGGTCTGATATCTGTTCTCTTACAATGACTCCCTCCCCCCACCTAATTAAATTCATTATTTTTTTACATCTGTATTTTATTTCGTATGTCCATGAATAGCAATAGCTAACTTGCAAAGCTCAGTTTGCAATGGTGTAGGTTTGGTAGCTCTCTAAGTCTTCATTGATTTCATCACCTCACAGCCCAACCTTGAAATAGTAGGGCCAAATAAATGGCTAATTGGATCCCATATGGAGACAATTCTACAAAAAATTAGAATTGTGAAACAAAAATATTGACCTAAACCTCTGATTCATACAACAACAATAAAGCCTTATTTCCAAAAGCGTTTGAGGTCAGCAAACATGAATCGACGTGTGATAATGTAGTTAAAAATATTAGAGAAAAAGAGAGAGATATAAACAGTCCTTCACATATATGTTCTCCCTCTACTTCTCTCTCTCTACAGTCATACTCTCATGATCTCGTCTTACCCAAGTATATGAGAGTATTTAGTCATTCTCTCCTTATTGAGAAGAGTACTAAAATGATCTCGTTGCTTGGTATAATCATTTGGCCACACAGGAGATTGCAAGGCAATTATGTTTGGAACATCAGTTGCTTTTCTCAAAAATGGTAACAAAGTTTTCTCTTAAATTCATCCATAATATATATTCTTTGCTCTCATCCTCTCACTTGACACATCGTCATAAAAAATGTTACAGGCATCATCTGATGATAACACCCAGTTCTTGATAGCAATTCTAAGGTTTGTCCCTGCTTGTGCAATGCACAATCTTTTCATATTGTTATAAAAGAGTGATTTCTCCATTTTAATATGTCTGAATCTTTAAGTTACTAGTATCTCTTGTTTTATCCCTTTCCCCTGGTGCATGTATTTATTTATTTATTTATTTATTTATTTATTTATTTATTTATTTATTTATTTATTTATTTATTTATTTATTTATTTATTTATATATTTATTTGTTTATTCATTTATTTATGCGGTGAGTTTTATCAGGGAATGCGGATTGGCTCATAAAACCATTATATTTGTATTGGATGAGTTTGACCTTTTTGCACAGGTAAGTCCTCAAGAGAACAGCGGAGAAAGACGTTCTGTATTACTCTGTAACTTTTAAGGTTGCAAGTTTTTGCACCTGATGCTTATGTGGCCTTCCCCGTTTTACTTTTCAGGGTAAACAAAGGTTACTTTATAGTCTATTAGATGCAATGCAATCTGTGACATCACAGGCTGTGGTTATTGGCGTCAGTTGCCGGTTGGTATGTTCACCTCTCAGTTTTTTTAATGTTTCAAAAGTTTTCTCTGTTTTGATTATTCATCTTTAACAACTTTTTTTGAACATAATCATGTCATTTTCATGGGAGGATTGCAATCTGAATTCTGAACATCCTGAATGCTCAATTTTATCATTTTATTGTTGGGGTAATTTGAGTTTGCACCCCATATTATTGTCCAAATTGGACTTTGCACCCCGTTTTTAAAAGACTTTGTTTTTGCATCCCAACTACATATGAAAATACAAAAATGCCCTTGATCAGGAATATGTAAAAGGCCAATAGAATTGTTAATGGAGGGGCATTTTAGTAGAATAAATTAGAGTTTCCAGGCTCCCTTCACTGCAGAACTGTTTGCATGGCTCCTGATCAAATAACCTTTAGTAATTGTAACATTTTGAAATTTCTATTTCACTATCCATAGAGAATGTTGAAATCATAACTCAATGCACAAAGTTAGTTAAAAAAAGTTAAGCATTCGATTATTCACATTTGTAATACATGATTGGATCATTACATATTTATTTTCTATGTTTAAAATGGAAAACAAAAACCAAGCTTGAAGTAAAACACTGAGTGACTGAGTGATTGTGCTTGTAAAAATGTGTTATGTCTTATGTTTAAGATCTTATCTTAAGCAACGTAAAATAATCATAAATTTTCAAATAGAAGAATTGTAGTCTGACCTCAAGATATAATTCACTTTTTTAAAAGAAATAACAGTTTTAACAATATTCATTTTGTTGAAAACTCACAATACAAAAATTAGAATGCACTGCTTTCTTCAAAATAAATCATATGCATATCTTTGCAGTTTACAGATCATAACCAATCTTGTAACACCTTCTATAGTTAAATATATAATCAATGTGAAACACTAAAACATTAAAGATGATTAGTTTAGGTGCTATATATAAAGGTCACTTGATGATAGGAGAGTTTATAAGGGGAATTGATTAGTTCAGTGCAAAGAAAACTTAATTTCAGGCGGGATTAATAATTTCCCACAGGCTGTTAAGTGGCAACATTGTTAGGCAATGTGACAAAATTGGTAGGCACCTTATATCAATGCTGAAATGATATCTATGCACATTGCAGGATGCTGATCAACTCTTAGAGAAAAGAGTTAGGTCTCGTTTCTCACATAGGAAACTGTTATTTTTGCCTCCATCAAGGGAAGATTTGGACCGGTAACTCATCACTTCATGTCTCACCTTTAGATGTTTTTGCTCAAAGCTGTTTTTCTTGACATTTGTAAGTTTGATAATCAGAATTCTGGAGCACATTTTGCAGTTGCCGAAGGACACTGATCTTCCTACTAAATATGTAGATGCTTTCAACACCAAGCTTCTTGTATCCTCTCTTCTATTAGTTATATTTGCATCTGGGTTGGTAGTTTGTCCTACAATACCCTACAATTCATTTGGTCTTTTATTTATTGAGTTCAGAAGTCAAAATCTGTTTCTCCTTTTGGGTATGTTTGGGCGTTAAAAGTTGTAGGGCATGGGAAGGGTTATTTTATTTTTATTTAAGTGAATTATATATGGATTGTGGTAATCAATAAATAACTAGGAGTCTAGGACATTGAAATATTAGTTGTAATTTATCATATCATATGTTTTCCTTAAATAAAAAATGACAAGCATTTTCTTTTTGTTCAGAAACATAACCTCCCCCATCTGAAACCCTCTAGACCTATCTCTCAAACAAGCTCTAGGCAAAAAATAATAGCAACTGGATAGCTACTTGTTTTCATCCGGTTATGTAAGATGCAGTATATTGTTTAACATCCTTGATATTGTCTCAAGAGTGTTGTATCAGATGGCACATTCAAAGGCATTATTGATTCGCTGTGTAACTCCGACTCAACTTTCAACCATCTTTTGAAATTCTTGTGAGTCGACATTTTTTTAGTCTGAAGAACTGAAGTTCAACAGTTCTTTTCTTTTCTTCTTTGATGGTAAATCCCCAAACTTTTAATTGACGTTAGGTTCTCTGCTGTGTCTCAAATGGATATGAAATCTGGATTCTTATCAATTGAAAACTTTAAAACGGCACTTTCAAATACCCAAAGGCAACCCAAGCTGGAGTGTTTGAAAGGTAATGGGTATATCATTATTCATGGTTACCTTGCTGTCTTGCTCTTTCAATGAAAAATGTTTGGTTCAATCTCTCCTTATATATATATTATAAAAACTAAGAACTCTATACATATACACTTTTAAAAAGATTTAATTAAATCTAAAAGCTTTAATTATATTTAATTCTTCCGTTGTACTGTATTTTAAGGTAAAGCCAATCATTAAAAGATCATTTTTTCTTAGCACCCCCACCATTTTCTTAAGCACCAAACATAGCCAAAATGTATGCTTGTTTTCTCTCTTCCATTTTAGTTTAATTTTTTCTATGGTATGTACCCCACTTCTATGAGGACATTTATGCATTTCATTTGTGAGGTTTAGATCCGAAACTCTGAACGACATCACTATCACTGTCATAGCCTCATAGGTGAAAATATTATCATCATCATCATCATCACCCCAGTACCGCAAAGGCTCTCACCTATGGTGGGGTAAGGGGGGTCGGATATGTACTAAAGCACAGGGAATGACCCAAGGTGAGAATCGCGTCAAAAATTGCATAGACTGACCGTTGCGTCATAACAAAGAAGCGAAAGCAGTTCAGTAAGTCATTTTGCTTTATTCCATGATTTCCATCATATTCCCAATTCAAAAAATAGTGAATTTTTGGCTCCATTGCAAATGATGGAAAATCATAGGTGAAAATATGGGACATAAAAATGAGTGGAAAGAAAACTTGCAGACATATTACTTTCCCTTGTTTGGATTGGATGTGCAAGAAATTAAGGGTCGAATTGGGAAGAAGAGATATCCTTTGTCATTTTTCCATCTATTCTATCCATCACGACCAATGCTCTTAAAAGAGCTAGGTAGGTTGACAAAATTTGCAGAGTAGGGCTTAGACAAGGTTGAACGGGGTTAGGCAGAACATAGACAGGATTAGGCAGGATCAGTTAGACGGAATAGGGATGCCTAAGATAACATAATGTGACAATCAAGCAATACTACACATTGCTTCGAATCTAATTTCATAATAGAACAAAACATATTGAAGTTGATTGCTGCTTTGTTTTTAAAAAACTCTTTCTGGTGTATAATAGCTACATTTGTTGGTTTAATAGACCAGGTAAGTGTTTTTCTCACTATGTCCTTTAGAAACCCCAGGGGTTGAATTATTCATATATTATATACCAAGCTTGGAGCATTTGAAGAACATGCACCATATAGCATGATTGGAGCACCTGATCTACATGATCCAGCTTGAGGGGGTGTTGAATTATATCTAGAAATAGTATTAGAATAGTCATAGCACACAGTTTTGAGGTTAGAGATTGTGTAGCACATAGCATTGCAGCCCACTGTATTTGTTCTCTTTTTACCTACATAACTAGGGAATTTATCTCCTTTATTACCCAACTAGTATATATAAATTCTTTTCATTTTCTTTAAACAAGCCCCACAAAGTATTTTTTGTTTACTAATTTATCTATATTTGCTAGTCTAAGACTAGAAAACAACTTTTTTGTGTTTTATTGAGTCATGTTTTTATATAATGTTTCATCTTCAATCTCTTTATCTCTTACCAACCATCTAAGTTTAAAAAGTAAATGAATAAAATAAAACATCAACCCTCCCCTTCTGTCCTAATTCCGACAATCAAACAATAGTTAAATATTTATTCTATTAATGAGTGGGAGATAATTGAAACCTGTGCAAACTTACATGCAATGCAGATTGCTCTATTTTGGAGTTGTATATTCTCGTTTGCATGAGAACGTTGGAAGTCAATAAGCAAGAGTCTTGCAACTTCAACTCTATTATGAAAGGTTTGCAGCAATGTGGATTTCATTTGTTATATCACAGTGTTCAGTTTAATGCCATTCTGTTATATCCAAGTGTCCAGCTATATTTATTCTGTCATATTCAAGCATCCAGCAATGTAAATTTCACTATGTTAAATTTCATCCAAGCGTCTAGTTTTCTGCTTATAAAGCCACTTTGTTTTGCAGAGTACAAGAACATTCATGATTCTTCATCTATACCTGATTATTATGCTAGGAATGTTTGCTTGCGGGTATGTAGTACAATCCTTTATGTTTTCTTTAGAACAATAAATATGCCAGGAAAGATAATATGGAGGAAAATTGTGAAGGAAGAAGTATTTGCTGCAAAATAAATTAAAAAGTTATGTTTAAATCAATTTTATACATTCCTTCAATTTTATCTAACTCACATGCTATAACTTTTATATATTTTCGCCAAGGTATAATCAAACTTAAGAAAATAAATTGTTTAACATTTTCTTTCATTAATGTTTCTGCGAAACTCTGCCATTAGACCACTTTTTTTGATATCGCACATGTCCCAACTCCCAAGTTAGGATAAAGAAGGTGTATAATATATAAATATTTTTGTGTATATATATAGCGGGGGAGGGGCAGGTTAGCATTCCCTGCCACCTGTCATCCATCTCCACGGGACGGGGCCTCGCTATTGCTATTCTTAGAGACTTAGACGAGAGTATGACTTTGGGAGAGAGTCAAATGTAGGAAGAGTATACGTGTGAAGCATTGATCTCTGTTTATCTTTAACTCCGATTTTACATGTGGATTCATGTTGGTGTAACATTTTTGGGGAGCAGACACAGATGTAGAATCGGGATGAATTTGGTCGAAATGGCCAAATATATTAAATTTGTGACTAAAATGTCTGAATGGATTGATTTAGATAAATGTAGAAAAATATTTAAAGTGTAATTTGTTTTATAAATAAAAGATAGTAATATCTAAAAGATGACGGTGGAACTTAGAAGTGCTATTTATTTTCATTTCAGCTACCGATCAAGTGTTTCACTACTATAAAAATTAGCCGATCTTGCTCATCTAGTGGAATAAAATTTTGCTCAGTAAAAAAAGATGGATACGGGTGGTACATTTTAGTGTGTTCAAATTGGAAGTAATACCCATATATGTTCTGTTTTTTCTTGATAGGCATTTGAGCACCTTTTGCAGCGTGAGCTAATCTCCTTCACGGAGAATAGGGGCCACAACCAGTCTATCGAATTCCGGCCAGTAAAGCTTCTATTATCTGTCCATGAACTTCAACAAGGACTCAAATCTTATCCTAATTGTCCCCGGAGCCTTCTCAAATACTGTGGGAATGCTGTTACAATTGCCTAGTTTTTTTATTTGGCTATCTACCCTTCTCCTTCACACTTGAGCTCTTCTTAATTCTTATTATCAGAACTCTTGCCTTTATTTATGTATATGTATCTTTCTTCGTACAGAAAATATTTTATTTATGACCGCTCAATATAATTATTACTAAGTACTAACAGTGCTTCTGTGGTAAGTACTTGTTGGTCTAGTCGCTCACTAGCCACTACTGGCCTTTGTGAATCTCTTACGCCTTCATGGCTTCATACTTGCTTATTTCTATTCAATATCTTATTTTTATTCCCCCAAATTCCTAAATGGAGTCTTATGGATCAAACTAATTTTAGTTTTATATTTGTAGTATAGTTCTCTCAAAACATCTTTAAGTTGAATATAATGATTTTTAATTACACATATATGTAAGATAACATCGCCATGAGATCATTTTTTATAACATGTATGTCTTGAGCTAGGATATATGAGGATAGTGTTGGTTTTATAATTTTTTTATTTTTATTTTATTAGTACATTTTTTGGAGTTTCATTCTTTTTCACCCACTTGGTTTCATTATATTTTGTGATGCATTAAGGATTTATATTTTGGGGGGATTTGACTTTGCACCTCACTTTTTGGTTGATATTGAACTTTGTGTTTCATTTAATTTTTTTTTGCTTTGCATCCCATTTCACTTGCAAATCATTTGACTTTGCATCCATTTAGAAGTTTTGCTTCATAAAATTTAATATGATGGGGTACAAAGTCAAAGTTTTTTGAAAACGGGGTGTAAAATCCAATATTACTCAAAAATTGGGGTGTAAAGTTAAATTATCCCTTATATTTTTTCATGTAAACTAGGGATGGACCCGGGCCGGGTTGGGCCCGGGCCGGGTCAAGGCCCGGTCGGGCCTTGGGTCTTGTAATGGTAGGCCCGGGACCGGCTCGGGCAAAGGCCGGTTCCGGTTCGGGCCGGGCCACCCGCCGGGCCGGGCCGGGCCAGTTTTTTTTAATTAATTATATATTATACAAATTCCTATTAAAAACAAAGTTCAAGTGCATTTATTTGAAATAAGAACTACATTTGAGAATTGAGAAAAAAATAACAATACGAAATACATTTTCTAATGAATATCAATTGGGATTTCCGCCACCGTTGGTTGTTGTTTTCCCTTTGTCACAGGACTTCATATGTTTTATTGGCATCTCGTATCCGTATGAATGCCCCAAGTAACACTCTTTCTTGCACCACCTGCAAGTTGCCCACCACAGTCCGGTCTTCAGGTCCTTCCACTTGTCAAAATTGTTTTGCATAAGGAAAGATGTACTTTCCATATTTAAAATGGTATATGTATAAGTAGGAATGTAGGATAATAAGAGAAGATGAAGATGGAGAAGAGTTGGAGAAGAATTGGAGAAGAGGTGCATAAGGTCCCCTTCTTCCTCCAACGGGAAGAAGACTATCCAGTATAAGAAGAACCAAAGTTTGAGGGGCTAAAAGAAAAGAACCACTAGAGTTACAACAACGATATACACATAATAACAACTTTACATAAATTCAAATCAAATCCATAGATCGGAAGAATATCTTTGAACATCTTCGAAATCATCTTCAAAGTTCTTTAAGGTTCTTCAAACACTTATTGATTTTCAAATCTACGTCAAAGCAATTAGAGAAGTTGGGGGGGGGGGGGGGTCATTCAAAGGACTACTTCCTGTAAAGAAAGGACGCCAAAGTAACTGGCGTGAAGTGAGAATACTTCCAGGAGTCTGATGGAAAAGCCAATTATCAGGAAAGATGATTGCAACCTCAAGTGATAAAGAAAGTCTATCATTGAGAAGACATGAGTGTTTCTTAAGTGATAGGAGGTAAACTTGTAATTCACACATTACTTGGAGCTTAGTAGAAAGTGGACTAGAAGAACATGATGTTCCTTAACCACTATAAAAATCCATTGTGTCCTTTACCTTTAATTCACTTTACTTCATTGCACTAGGATTTGATTTCCCAAGGAAGTGAGCGATCTCTATTGAATCCCTTGCAAGACTAAATCTGACCAGATTTAGTCTAACTCTGTGAGAAAGATATATGTCATCTTTTGGAATGTTTTCGAAAATAGTCTTTTTGCCCTACATAGACTGTTTCTCCACCTACTAGTATATCACTCGTGTAGTGCAAGGTGTGAGATATTTTCCAAAACAATTATTAATAGGTCAAGTTTTACAATTTTCTAATGTACAATTATAATGAATAGCAAACATATAGTAATCTATATTCTATAACATGTGTTTTCCAAGTCTTTTTAATATAAGTTTTGTATTATTATGCAATCTCATAAAACAGTCCACATCCGTAACAACATAACATGAGTGTCAACTTTCTAGGTTAGTCTATGAGTATGTACTCGAGAGTCTAGACAGTCTAATGCTATTTGAGAGCTCTAGTGTTTGCAAATTGTTCACAATCATTAATTGAATCTATTTTACACATACACACTCACAAACATATTAGACGTGTTGGTTATAAATAGTGTCCGTTGAACATACTCATCGAAATACAATTGTATATGAGAATTTGGATTTCCCTCTTCAAAAAACATGCTTAACAAAAAACTAGAATATTTAACCTCAAACATCTAACGTTTTAAATGTTTTAATATACAAAAATGATATATCATTTTCACACATGAAGTATAATTTTTTATGCTTAATATCAAAACTTAAATATTAAAAAATATCACAATTAATTAAATATTCCTGTGTAAAAACCATTGAACACTACTCCTTTGGGAGTACTTAGACAGTCGTAACACTTTCAATTTCAATAAACTTATTCTCTTTTTTTCAACCAAAAGATAAATCAATAAAATTGATGGGGTAAGTGTTAAGTGTTAGACATCCCTTTTGGTATATTTTACTCTACTTCTTCATATTATGAATGAATTTTATTAGACTGAGAATTTCTAATCAAACCTGCTCTGGTCCGGTAGATGTCTATTTTATGTACATTTTATTACTGTCTGGTCTGGTCTTGTGTGGTGTAATACATTTTATTTGCACTTGCATATTTGACACCACCTCCATGTGGTGAAATTACGTGTCTTTTCTGGGTGACGACCTACCTCTGGTGATATTCAGATTTCGATCAATCTTGAACATAAAATGAAGAGTTTCTCTAGAGTCAATCCTTTTATCATTGATACATGAGCATACACCACAATGCATATACAATTACAGCCAGACAACATTTACAACAAGACATTCTATAACATGAATAACGAATCAAAGAATTAGGGATCAAATGCGGGATTAGTAAAAAAACTCATTGCCGCTTTCTTCTCATCAATTGATGTGACCAAGCTATCAAGAATGTAATAAAGCCAACCCCGACGGATGTCCAGAAGACTACTAACCACTTGGGCATTGGCTCAGGAAACAATCCTAAAAAGAAGATAAATAAATTGGTACCAAAGTTTGAAAAGAAGATATTTCATTGGATATAACTTAGATGCTGGGAACATACCATGTCCAAACTTTATGCACATTAGGAATTCAACAATACATATAGCAAGGGACAGCCAACAAAATGATCCCACCTTTTTTACTGAGTTTCTGCACATGTACCATGGCAAAAGAAAAATGTATGTAAGGAATAAGAGATGGTAGTACGTCCAAAAAAGGGTATCATGGTTAATGATATTTTTTGTCCATAAGAGTCCTTTTTTGTCCATAAAAAATACCTGTCCTGCAGGTAAGTATTGTACTCGCGAATGGTCGGTATTGCAATTAGCCACCATAAGACTAATCTATATGCGACAAGAGGGTTTCTTGGAGGTATCCACAGGCAAAACTTAAGGAAGAATGTGTTCAGTTCAACAGTCAAGAATCCAACACAGAGACTCAGAACTTGAAGAAACCGCCAAGGACCAAGAAGTGGATGCCATTCGTCTTTGTCCCAACATGCTGGAGTAAATTGTCCCAGTGTTCGTTTAACCTAAAACATTTATTTCAAACATAAATCCAACAAAAAAGAACAATGGGCTAGCTAATATTACTAATAATCCCTGAAGCGCAAGGAAAAAAATTAATGGTAAAGTTTAGGAAATGCTTACTTTGCCTATAATGTTTGGCTGTTTGCTTATACCGACCCATTCATAGGTTTTTCCATCAAAGTACCTAACAGTTTTCATCCCTGCCCATATACCTGTAGAGCACACTTTACATATTAGTATCATGTCAAACACTGGGCTAGCAAAATTCACCACATAATAGATTTAATATGCGGCATTTGGGTAGCATTGGCTCCCAAATCGTTATTTAAAGTGAAACGCTCTTTCATTAATGATTTGGATAATAATCTAAACACGCGTTACATCTTAACATAAGAAGATACAAAAATAACAAACAAATTGTAGTGAAAAAATGGAATCTCACCAAACCAGTTGCAGATGATTACATCAAGAACAATGCTATCCCACCAGCACTCATTGAAATTTGGTAACATATGACGGAAGGTAAGCTGAAGTGAAGAATAAACAAATGGTCAGAGAAGTGTATGAACATCAGTGTATAAGCCAAACAGCAGGTAGCCCAGATTTCTACCTCCATCAACTCAAAGCCAATTGATAAGACCCACAAAAGCGGCTGATTTCTAATCATTATGGCTTTTCCCCACCACCCAAGAATATGAGCCAGAACAAACTCATCAAACAAGGTATCCTACAAGGCAAGGCAATATATATCAGAAAGATGTAGACAGACTAGGGCATAAGTGGAAGAAGGAAATACACATTTACAAGGATTGTGAAAGTCGAAACATACATAAACATTCTTAAACTTGTTGGTTGTGCTTTCAGATATGTAGATTCGGCAATCAACACCGTAGGATCTTTCAGGAAGTTCTGTACACAAAATAATTGCACTTAAAATTAAATACATATGTAAATAAAGATTGCTCTCTCTGGAAAAGACAAGTCAAGTTGCATGGATTGTCAACAAGAGATGAACATAGGGGTGACATAAAAATCCATTTATCCACGATCTATCCAGACCATTGGTAGGTTGAATCCATTCAATCCATCGTTTTAAAGTTAGTAATAATGGATTAGATATATCAAGACACCCATATCTATTGTATGGCACAGATCATGAATAGTGACTCATCTGTTATTTTTTAAAATCCGCCGGATCACATTTAAAATCTAAATTATTACTGTATGCATTCCTTAATTCTCTATATGAAATCAAAGTAATAAGAAAATACGTGGACCAGAAATCCATTCGTGAATATGTTGTCAATGATATGGGATATATTGGATGGATTATATTAAATCGTTATGGATGGATTGGGGGGTTTTATGGATCATAAATGGATTAGTGGATTGCTTTCAGTCCATTCATCCGTTGTAATCCAAATAAAGATTTATCCCATCCATCTAGTTTCCACAACTAAGATGAACTGATCCATGTCAAAGTGCAAGAAGATATGCCCAAATTTATTACCAAAACCGAGATCAGGATGTAGATATTTCATAAACTGCCGAGCATCATCACGCTTCTGAAGGAAGAAGAAAATAACAAATAAGTAAACTAAATAAATAAAAAGTTGGATCACGTTAATGACAGACAGCAGTATAGGTGATTAACAAGGTCAGACAAAGTGATAGAACGATCGGTTATAGTTCATTTCACAAAAGCAAGCAAAACCTAATCTCAAGAATAACTAACCTGAAACAGAAAAAACGTTAACAAAACGAGATAGATGACTGCCATTCCATGAACAAGGCGCCATATTGCAGGATGGGGTCTGGTAAGAACCCTGCAATGACATGTACTTGAATAAATGGATTTAAGAAAATGCAAAAGTACATAATCATTCAGAATTAGAGTTAACAACTTACGTCGAAGGGGCTTGTAGTAAAGAGTAGGCAAGATAAACTGCAACCATCGCCCATACTCCCCTAATAAAAATAAGAAAGCAACACTTTACATTCCTTAGAAACAATCATCATAACCTTAATCTCATTTGTTAAAAATAAGATTGAGTTAAATCAATCCTAAAATAGCTCTTGGGAGGAAATGATTGTCCAACACTTACTACTGAGTATTCATAGTGGCGTGGAATTTATAGTGTCACTACTATGGAGTTCTCACAGTGGCGTGGAATTTATAGTGTCAGTTAATTAAAAAAAACACTATAAATCAATACAAAAGTGACAAAAGTTTAATGCCAAGAGTCCTTCAAGTCGAATCATCTTATGGAGCACTAATGAGATGAAACGATAAATCCATCATCATCATAGATTATTTCAAGTTATATGGAAAAAATTGGGGGGGGGCAACTGAAAGAGAGGGCAAAAACCTATTCACAGAAACAGAACGATCACTTGTTGACGTGCTTTCTGGATCTAGTGCTCCACTGGCCCAACTGAAACGATGTTGGCATAAACAAATCAATATCTTCAAGCGAAACATGCTTAATGTCAGAAACTTGCAAGGAAAACTACAACATTAATTAGCAGCAAATGTGTGAAGATGCAGACATCAAGAAAAACATCCCTGAGAAGACAGATGTGTAGAGGAGAAGCATTGTGTATCGCTTCAAGAGGAAACTTGAAGTTCTAACACAACCTTTGCAAGTATATTTGGTGTTTGCAAAAGAATATGGCATTATGATGTGCCACTAACAGAATAAACTAATTGCAGCCTTTTATTAGCCAAAAGAAGAAGACGGGGGATAACATACCTCACTTTTAAAGATGGTATATATATTCAAATTCTAGAAGCGGGAAATCAGGGAAATGCCTTAAAATACTATTTGGTCCTTAACAAGCAAAGAATATGCAACTCTGGGTGCATAAAACATTAGTTTAGAACAGTGAATGTTAAAAAGATCTCAAATTGAAATACTCAATATTTAATAAAAATATATGGAGTTGACTACCTAATTTGATTGGAGTTAAACCTCTAGTTTGATTTGATCAATATGCATGATGACCTAGTTACGCAACCCCGACCCAATTATGAAATCTATCACGAAAGCATCTCTACATATGTAAATGTGCAATCCCATTTTCTTTTGTGTGAAAAAGCATGCATATTAAATTCTATGAAATGTATAAAGTTGTTAAGGTTACTTCAAAAGGCATAAAGTAGAAGTTTTATGGTAACAACACAGAGTAAAAAACTAAAAAAGTAAACATACTGTGAAACCAAACGGAGATCAATTAACTCACATGAGAAAACATGCACCGATAAATAACAATGTAATTGTATGCGGTTTGTATGCCCAAGAAGTCCACGGATCCAATTCATCAAGAGAACTTGTTATGCTCAAGTGGCCGTTTTGGAAAGAAACAAAGCTCCTTTTGCCACCCCTTTTATGGCCATTAGGCTCCATAAGCCTACTCTACAGAAAATTCAACTTCTTGTCTACATACAAAACATTTCACAAAGTTAATGAGGACAGTAGTTCAAGTAAGAAAAAGATGACTACCATAAAAATATCAAGCTAACATATGGAAACAAACAAAGCTCATAATTTCAAGTTATTATTAAATTTCAAAATGCATACACTTAGAGACATTATCACTATCTATTGTGCAAGATTTAGTGCCCATTGAGGGATGTCTTGCTTAGGATCTTCGTATCACCCTCATCAACCTATTTTATTTGGCTATTTCTTTGCCAAACACTAGCTTACTGCATACTAAGTATTTAACAGCTTTCGTTGGCTGAATTGGTTGAAAATGTAATATATATATATAGTGCAGAGATAATGGTGATGATATGTGAAAATGACACTTCTACACTCACTTTAGAAATTTTGTTTAATTTGTCAAAGGAGTATCATATTTATTTTTTGCAAAAAATCAGCAACTTCAACCATTTCAACCACAATTTCAGCAACAGAAACTTCATCCATTTTATCCAAATTAAGGGGGTGTTTCCGTGTTTGGTAAAGTCTATTTGGCTGACATAGCAGAGTATGCTAATTTTTTCAAAAGAAAAATGTATGATATCACGCCAAAAAGAAAGTCAAAAGTTACTTTGTGGTGAAAAGGAGAATAAGCCGGTAATAGCTACCAAAGGGATTCTGGAAAGTGGAACGGGACAAAGGTGGTAGGCAACCATCATTAAAGAGCAAGCTGAAATAATTCATTGTAGTTGACATCTGTGCTCGAAACTTAAAAGTCTATAAAAAACCTTAATGAAAGTGCGTGATTAAATCAATCAATCACCCATGAGATTATCCAGACAAAGTTTCCACGAAAAAGATTAAAAAAAAAAAAAAAAAAAAGAGTCAGATCAAAGCAAAGAATTCCCAGAACTCAAACTCTCGAACAAAGTGACCTTTTATCAAATATCAACCAGACAACCACAAGAACAAATTTTTTTAAATTATCTCCCTTGCATGCCACCCAGACCTCAGACCACGTAATTTTAAATCAACAAATTCAATCCAAAAACCACCTCAGACCACGTAATTCTTCCGTAAATCCACCCAATTTTAGATAAGCAACCAAAACCCAGAATTCAGATTCCAAGAACAGCCGCCCAAGTAAAGTGTGGTGCATGCCCAGACGGCCAGACCCACCACCACCTTAACCAGAGCCAAAGAAACAGACTTTCTCTGCTGCGTATCAGACCCAGACAGGAAAGTGTAATTCTACATTCCCACATTACACACATGCCTACGTACGGAATACGAAAGCACACTATCACGAGTATAATAAATAAGGATAACAATAAATGGAAAATATAAAAATAGAAGAGTTACTTGCATTGGAACAGGCGAGCCGCGACCGTACGATGGCAGAGACAGATTAGAGTGGACGTCGGATCAGACCCAGAGAGATACAGAGGGATGGATTGAGAAGAAACACGAAATGGGTATTCTTGATAGACATACAAGGATGACGGACGAGGCAGCAGAGCTGAAGGCTGAAGAAATATAGTTTCTGGGCCTCTCCGAAAGCAAACGATAAATGTAATTCAGGCGGGGGAATTTTAGAATGACAGAGAGACTGAGGGGGGGAAAGAGAGAGAGGGTTTTTATGTTTCAGATTTGTGTGCTTCTCTGCTCTGCCAGTTCACAACAGCTGCAGAGAGAGCAATGAATGTGTTGTCTGTATGTATAAGCCGGTCAAAAGGCCAGAGTGGTGTGGAGATTGCTAGGATTCCTTCTGCCACGGGATGTGATTATTGTTTATTTATAAGGACAATCATGGCGGAAATCCAAATAAAAACCTGAAATATTTAACGGGGTACTATCGTATTTTACACTAGCTTTCAAGCTTGTGCAATGCATAGACAGTATGTAATTTAGCTAATTTGAAATTTAATTTCTTTCAGATCACATATAATGTGATTTAAAAGGAAAAAAACGTAGTCTAATATAGAGTCAGTTTGATAATACTAAAATAAATAGAATTAACTTATTTTGTTGAAATTGATTGAATTCTGGTTAAATAAGTGGAATCTCCTGAATCATGAAAAATACTACCTCCGTCCCAGGGAGAAGTTCCCAATTTCCTTTTTTGGTAGTCCCAACAAAAAGTTCTCATTTCCTTAAATGGAAAGTTATCCTACATAAAAACAGTGTCAAACAGTGCCAAACAGTGCCGAAACAGTGCCAAACAGTGTCGAAACAGTGCCAAACAGTGTCGAAACAGTGTCAAACAGTAAAATTTACCCCTCAGTAACTTTATTTTTCTTAATATGTGTGAAAGTCAACTCGAGAACTTCTCCCTGGGACGGAGGGAGTATATGTGAAATATATTGCATCTGTGAAACAAATAAAAAGTTATATGAAAAAAGTTAAATTGGTCTTCTACATGAGCAGTAAACATAATTGTTATGAACCCAATATTAAAAAAATCTCTATTTCTTAATTGTTAGATCTTACATTTTACTCATTAATAAGGATGTTTTTATTTGAATTAAAATTTCAGGTTCTATTTGGTATAAATTAATATGATCTAGTAGATGTCTGTTTTTTATGTGACTTATTATTATAGTTGTTATGATTATTAAAATTTGATCTAATCTGATTTAATCTGAAACTGAAATCAATCCAATTAAAAACATTCTATTAAAATAAAAGTATGAATTTGTAAACATATCAATATTTTCTAATTTGGATTAGGAATCTATTTTAAAAGTGAAGGCATATTTAAATTTTAGTTGTAACATAAAGATACAACAAAAAATATTTACTTATTTGGCTAGGCTAAACGTATTTACTTGCGAAAATATATATACTTTATGTTGGTTATAATTTTTAATTTCATTTCTAATTATTTATTTATTTGAAGCTTACTAATTTATTAATAGGTGTCAAATTAATAAGTAAACTAATTTTCATATTTGTTTCTATTTAATTCCTTTTAGTAAACTTATGTAAATTAGTTTCCATATCGTTATTAGAATTTCACTTTGATAACCAAAAATTATTTTACTTATTTAAAGCTTACCAAATTAATTAAGGTGGATTTCTAAGGATTTTTGTTTCCATATCAATATGCAATCAAAAATAGAATCTAATAAAAACAAAAGGTATAAAAAATAATTAAATAATTGTTATATATAATGACATGGCAGGATTATGTGGCGCATTGTATGCTCTTAAAAAGTTCTTCTTATATATATATATATTGATTTTAATTATATTCATTTCAAGAATGATCCTGTCTTAACGCATGTTTAGGATGTTTTCTTTTGGACTGAAATTTGCTGATCAGGTTTGGTCTGATCTAGTTTGATCTGGTCTGATATATGTCTGATCTCTATGTATTTTATAACTATAGAAGTTTGATCTAATCTGATCAGTCTAATCTGAGACTGAAAACAATTCAAACGAAAACATTCTTTTTTTTTTGCAAGAAAAAGAAAAGATAACATTCTTAATAGACATAAGTATACACTTTCTAGCTTTTGTATTATTCAAAAGCCTCTAAAAACTTATATTGAAGAAAAAATGCTTAAATTGATATCACAACGTTTAGATAGGGGTAAAACAACAAAATGACCACATGAAATCGACAGTCCTCGAACCAGACTTAGAGTCAACCACCTTCAAACAAGCAATATGACTCGTTGATCTTATAATGGGCATAAATGAGCCAACGACGGTTAAAGTAGACCTCACATCACCCAATCATAATGCAAAAGTCTTACAACAATAAAAGTAACCAACAGAAAATTAAACAGTCTGATCATGAAAAATAAATAGCAAACAAACAGTAAAATTATAATGTTTTTTCCAAACCCTAGATTCTCTTACACTCCACGACGGCGGTTCAGGAGGGGGGACGGTCCAGCAGTACTGTAGCTTCTTCCTCTTCTTGCCTATTATTCATCATGTTCTCTACCAAGCCTCCTCTGTCGTCACCTAACACCAATGACCTCGAATCCAGATCTGTTCCAGTCCCTAGCCTCAAGCTTCGTTCATGACGTTTTGATCTCAACCATGAACGACATCCTCAAAACTCTCCACCTGCTGTCATGGGTGCACAACCTTTGGCCGCGCCATATAGGCGCTGCGGCTTGCCCAATATGAAAGCCTCATGAATGGCGGAAGAAAACCGCACAAGAATGCTGCACTTCGTCGAAGACGAAAACGGAGAAAATGGCCCCTAAATTTAGGGGATACGGCCGCTGCTATGCGCCTATGCTAGGGTTTCTCTCTTATTTTAAGAGTTTTTTGAAAAATAAAATGTCTTTTGAGATGCTAAAGTGAGTAGTATCTGAGGAAGCTTCGTAGCTTCTAACATTAATTAGTCCCAACAACTTATATACCAAATGAAACTAAATCAAACAGTCAGTTTTTATCAAACAACTATTATCTTTTTTTAAGATCTTTTCAGTCAATAAAAAATGACATTTATTAAAAAGCTCATAAAAATAGTTTTTCAACTAATTGTGCCAAACACGATAAAAAAAAACTAATTGTGCCAAACGTACACTTAACCTTCTCTTTTTCCATTAACAAAAATATGATCATTTCTAATTTACTTTTAGAAAAGCATTTCGAATTACATTATCTCAAATCTCTACTCTTTGTCTCACACACTACATCTCATCAGAGTTAATTATCACTTCACTTGTTACCACCTACCACCACCAATCCACTAATCTATTTTTTAAATCAGAAGAAACTTATAGGATATGCCATATTGAGTGAAAGACACATCTGAATCAGTGTACCTGTTAGTGACATTCACTATTATTATACATTTATACTACGTATAATCGACATAGTGAGATGTTTAATTTTCTTTTTGTCACTTTATATAAAAATGACACATTTTTTATTCATCATCTTTTTTTAGTAATATACAAGTCATTATTTCGTATTTTAAATGTATGACATTTTATACTCCGTACAAGATAACTACTACATAGTACTCCATATTAGGAGTAAAACCCCCAATTTTCATTTAGAATAAATGTAAACCAATTTTATCACTCATAAACTCTTTATTAAAAGTCCTTTTGATAGCACCTTTTTATTTTATTCGCCTTATCAATCAACATTATTTCCAACATTAAACTTTAGTTTTACGTGTTAAATTGCATAATAATCCAAATAAGTAAAACTGATATTACTTTTTCGACTAAATTTGCAAAAGATCCATATTCCAAATTTATTTTTGTTTACTTATAACATATAGGAAAAATCGATACTAATAATCTCAACTATTAGCAGTCCACTTATAATAATCTCAACTATCAATTATTTCAAAATAATCCCAACTTTAAAGACCTTCCGCTAATAATGGTCCGACATTACCGGCTACCCGTTCTGTAAATTGAAAAATAAATACTCCGTATCATATTATAATAATCCAAGCATAATTTAGATTATTAATAGAATAAGCTTAGTTTCTATTTAAACTTGACGTGTTATAGCAGGTAATAACCGGTCATGGATCATTATTGGCGGATGGTCCATATAGTTGGGATTATACAAAAATAATTAATACTTAGTGGTTGAGCTGAGATTATTGTTAGCGGACCGGCAATAGTTGAGATTATTATTTTCAATTTTCCCTAACATATATTCAAATATAATTATTTCACAACTCAACAAATACATCGATCCTATGTAACATTTTCATCTATAATTTTAGTAATTTATGTAGATACAACCAATTTAGACATCTAGTGAATCCAAATACTGCCAAACGGAATTTAATTCTATCCATGTATTTTCAATATCGTAACTACATCCATGTATATAATTATTCTAATTTTGTGCACGTTTGGTTCACATAAACCTATATCTTCTAGTTGTTGTGCTATTTAAAATGTCTTTAAGAGTTCATAATTGTATGTTTGACACGATAACTTTGAGAACTTTTCAAATAATTTAAGATCTCTTTTAAGAAACTACCTATATAATAGCATCTTAAAAAAGTCGATACTTTTTACTGTTCGCCGACTCACTCTCCCCTACGGGAGGTCCCGGGTAGGGCTGCACAAGAATAGCCCGAACCCGCATAACCCGCCCGACCCAACCCTACCCGACCTTATTTAATCAGGTATTCGATTTTTTAAAATATTCATGGGTTGAATATGTTTGAACCCGCACCTAATGGGTAGGGTTGCAGAATTAAAATCTCAAACCCGATAGTACCCGACCCGGCCGAAGTTCATTTTACAATTATTATGCTACAACGTTTTCTTGGATAATTTCAATTTAAGACCAATGTGCTCTATCTAGGACTTTATGATATTAGAATTATAATTAAACATTTATCATTTTGACTAGGTGATTATTATATATTTACTTTTCCTTCTAAATGAACTCCCTTTACGGAAGAATGTTTTAATACTATTACCTAATATTTTTGCTTATAAAAGATACAAGTATTTGTATTTGTTTGTATGTTTTGGAAACAGGTTAATTGAGTTTTAAATTGGTTACATTAATTTCCCACATGAAAGATGCAACCCGAAGTGATTTTTTTCCCCCAATACCCGACCCTACCCGACCCGTTCATGCATGGTTTACCAACTTATTTTACGTACCGCGGGTTGATTAATAGCCAACCCGAACAAATCGGGTAGGCCCAAAAAATATAGCAAACCCGACCCAACCCGCCCGATGTGCAGCCCTAGTCCCGAGTTCAATTCTCAATGGAGTGAGATTGAGCCCAGTTTACCCCAGACCCCCCAAACCCCCCTTCCCCTAGGGTAAAAAAAAATCTAAATGTAATACAGTGTGCCATTTTCGTTCTCCTGCTTATGTAATTGCATCTTTTATTTGTAACACATATACATATAATACGGAGTACCATTTTGTTTAATAATGTTAAAAATGAATAATGTAGTTGATGATGAGTTTATAATGTACGAATATAGTAACAATAACTTAAAATTGCATAAACATAATCAAGCATGTGCTTAACGTAATAGGTAATGCCGACGTAAAAGAGGTGGTTGGAGACTTGAGGAAATTTCTTTCAAGTTTTTGGGTTGTTCTAAAATCATTTTTCCAATTCCTTTTTGTAATGAATATTTTTTTACTTCAACTATAATCATATTTCTTTTGATTAGTAGGTGTGTCAATTTTTAGCAGAAATGAAAATATGAGATATAAATATCATAAAATATAGGCGCATATACTTCCTTCGTCTCATAATGATTTACAAAATTAACTTTTCTAGTCGACACAATTCACATTATTTACTTATTCAACATTTCAATTTCTTACGGGGTATTATCTATTCTAATTTGAATTTGGAGATTGTAAATATTTTAATGTGATTTCACAATGTGTAAATTTTAATTATTCAAACTCATTTTACTATTAGCAAGAGGATTTAATTTTATCATCAATCAGCTTCAAGATTTGCTAATTGAGCGAGGGAGCATGAGAATGTTTGGAATTGATTCTGTTTCTAGTTCTTTTTTAAAAGTAAAAACAGAATTAAAATCAATTTTCAGAAGTTAGTATCCTCCATTTCTAAAAAACTGTTTCTAGGAGCATTTAAAATTCTCTAAATTATTTTTTACAATTTCACTCAAACACCCTCCCAACTTCTACTTTTACTCTCTCAAATAGTTAAAACGGTTTTAAAAAATTGATGTTAAGTATTTTTTTAGTAGGGAGCTAGTATAGAAGAAGTATATTGTACGTAGATACTGAGCACATTGTGATTATTAATTAGAGTATAATTTGGTGGGGGCAATGTGGTGTGATGTGATATGCACAGACTTATGTGGCGCCTGCTATGTCTTCTCGGAAGGAGATCCATCCGTATTTTCACCGTTGAAGATGAATGAATGAATAAATCATCTCACTTGGGTTGGTTCTTCTCCCACTGTGCTACCAATACTTTTGTACATGACTTTCATGCTAAGGATTTCTATTTAATATTTTGTCTCATCCTTTAAATTGTTTTCTACTTCTCTCTCTCCCTTATAACTTTGTCAACTTTCTTTTTTTGATGTCCTATTAATTTTGTCACTTTCTCTTTTAAGTAAAGAACTTGTGGTTCTAATTAATTCTCTCTCCTCTGCACAAACCTCAACCACAAAGTTTTTACTTTATTAATTCTCATGCCGGTCAAACTTGGCAAAGTTATTAGAAACGAAAGGAGTACATAACATCTTTAAGTAAAGTTCGTTTTAATTTCCTTATTTGAAACTATAATTCGTATAAATTTAACTAATTGTCTTTAAATCATAATAATTGTGCAATAAAAAAACTTTTATTTCTATTATTCAAATTAGGAAGTTCCTTGAGCCACAAACGTGATATTCATATAGTTCTCTTCAGTCACACTTACATCTATCTAGGGGTGTAAACGAGCCGAGCCGAGCCCGAACTCACGTATGCTCGAACTCGAGCTCGAAAATTTTCTAAATGCTCAAGCTCGGCTCGAGTTCGACCGAGCCTAAAAACTTACAACTCGAGTTCGACTCGATAGCTTTGCAACAACATCGCGAGCCGCTCGAATTCGACTCAAAAGTTTAGGCTTTTATTCACAAACCTTGCATATGCACTGCTTGTGTTATGCCTTGATAGTTTTAAAGGAGATGAGCAGCTTTATAATCTGGTGTGGGAAGTAAATCTTAGAGGTTTAAAATAGCATATAAGCAGATAGATTTACGAGCTAAAAAATTCAAGCAAGGAGGGATTCGAAATCGGGTGGAAAGCGACTCATCTAACCTAATGTATTACCAACTGATCTAGACGCACGATGGTCTTAGTTTCGATCTCAAGCTGTTCTTAACCTTGAGTTTTACGAGCTACTGAAAAATAAATAGGTATTATTATAAATTAAATCATTACATTTAACCTTGATTATTATATGGTTATAATAATAAATAATATTATATTTAATTATTACTATTATAATATCATAAGTATTAGAAATAGAGTAATCCTAAATTAGAATAAACATTCCAAAAATATTATATATATATATATATAATTATTATACATACTATATATAGTTATTATACATAATAGAGTGCTCTTCATGTCAGGCCGGCCTGACGGGCTGCCCCGTCCGGCCGAGCCCGTTTGGGCACCTTCCCGGTGGAATTTTTTGATGAAATTTTTTGAGCATGTTCCTCGTCAAGTCTAGTTTGTCCATACCAAATTTCAGCTCAAAATTCGATCGGGAAGGTCGTCAAATGATTTTTGCAAGTTAACTGGTCCGGAAAATACATATTCCGGACCAGTTAACTTGCAAAAATCATTTGACGACCTTCCCGATCGAATTTTGAGCTGAAATTTGGTATGGACAAACTAGACTTGATGAGGAACATGCTCAAAAAATTTCATCAAAAAATTCCACCGGGAAGGTGCCCAAACGGGCTCGGCCGGACGGGGCAGCCCGTCAGGCCGGCCTGACATGAACATTCCTCATACATAATATATCTATATACATACATATATCGAGCCACGAGCCTAAAATAATCAGGCTTGACTCGAGCTTGTTAAGTATTCGAGTCGAGCCGAACTTGAGTCGAGCTGAAAGATGTCGAACTCGAGTCGAGCTTTTTCCGAGCGATCCACGAGCGGCTCATGAACGGCTTGGCTCATTTGCACTCCTATATGCTACATCTATCAACTTCATTTGTTTAATTGTGTCAAAAGTTCCTTGATTTTTTTAATAATAACTTTGGGATTAATATTATATAAGGAGTAAAATGTAATACTTCCTCCGTTCTTAAATAAATGAAACATATGAAATTTTACACTATTCACATGTTCTACTTTGACTACGTTTTATTTATTAATGTATGAATATTTTTTATGAAAAAAATATTGTTAAATTTGTCTCATTGTAAATTTTCAATATCTATTTTTTTTTAATTTTTACTAATACAGATTTATATATATGGTCAAAGTTGTGTCTCGGCAAGTGTGAAATGTTGACTGTTGCATTTATTTAAGAACGTAGGAATTATGTATTATCTCCTTTCTTAAAAATTACAATATTCACTTGCTCAATTTTGACTGCATATTATTTGTTAATGTATAAAATTTAAGGTTTGAAAATTATTGTAAAACTTTTGTCATTTTAAATTATCAAAATCTATTTCTTGTTTTTGTTTTTTACTACTAAAGAAAGAAATATATCGACAGTTAAAGTTTTGTGTTGTTAAACGTGAAAATGAAAACAAAAAAATATTTGGTTACTCACTACAAACATTGACATCATGTTTTTCTTTTATCATCATTCGTGCCAGTCAAACTTGATCAGTTAACACCACACATATATAGCAATACTCCGTATAATTTTTTGTCTCTATGAACTTATGTCTACCATAATGGAAAATCGGATGTGTAAGGAAAACAATTTTGTTTTCATCTTAATTCTCGCAATGATCCTTATAAGAAAATTATATGAAAATTTTGGGATATTCTAAAAGTGAGTTTGGGAGATTTTTGGGACAAAGTAGCTTAATTTAATCAAAATCTGAATAATCTACCATTATGTTTGATGTATTCATCTTTATTCTATTTATTATACTAGCGTTTGATCGCACAAGGCGTGGTATCTTATGCCCAATCTTAAAGTAAAATTTCCTCCACCAAATAAACACTTCGTAGTTTACAAATGTAAGAGAGGTCATGCCAAGTATCTTATGGTCTGATAGCTTCACTGTTGATCTCCCAAATAGGAGGTCACAAGTTCGAGTCTCATCCCAATCAAGGATGTTCACATTAGCTGGAGCAGATACTATAATAGATTTAGAGAAATATGCAAAAAAAAAATGTAAAAGAGGTCTATTATATGTGAGATTTTTTTGAGTGTAGGGCATGAAACAATTGTAGCTAGAGTAGCTTTTAAAGGGAATTATTTTATACTACCTCCGTCCTGAAAAACGTTTGTCATGTTTCCCTTTTTTGGTCAATGATGACAAATTCTGGATAATGATGTGAGTTTTCTCGCACTTAAAAATATTGTAATATAGTGGTGTAAGTATGAGTATCGTCTCCACAGGGACGGACAAAAGGGAATCAAGAATTAATTAAATTCAGCGATTAAAAATAAATAAAATAAATGCGTCGTGCGAGATATGATTGGTATGAAAAATTAAAATGCAACTAAACGATTAAAATAAATGGGTTCTCTCTAATTAATGATTAAGGGAACATGGATTGATTCCGGGGTAACCAGATTTCTGGCAAATCAGGCCTAATTACATGAAATTAATTCAATTGAGCCTAGCTAATCATTACTAAGTTCTTACCGCTCTCGCGGCGTAGAGTACAATAATTTAGGGGACCAGGCCGATCTCTCATGCGACATGATCCTAAATTATTGCCAAGACGAGCGAGCTTACGGCCCCTTAATCGCTACTAATCTCTTAACGAACGATTAAGTGTGTGTGAATGTGTCCTAGAATAAACTAGATCTCTCTTAATTTATTCTACAAGCAATTGTAATTCGAGCGCGCGTTCTAGGTTACAAAAGATATCAGTTAAATTATTCAAACACAAATTAAACGGAATTCATGCAATTAATCCATCAAGAAACTAGCCATACATCATGATCAACCCCTTCATCAATCCCAATCCCTAATTAAACTACTCACAATTCATAATTGAAGAATCAATAGAATTGGGAAGAATAGAATTAATTGTCATTAATTAAAAAGGTGGAACTTACAAAGAATCCCAAAAGATTGATGAACAAGGCTGAAAAGCCCTCTAAAATTCGTGCTGGGCACTCTATCTAAGCTCCCCCCTTCAAAACGGGGGTTTACAGGCTGTTTAAATAGAAAAATCGGGTGAAATTTGAGCTGAATTGGGATTTCCGGAGGCAGGCACGGTGCCAGGCACGATCGTGCCTTCGATCGTGCCTCCGGAGAAAAAACGCGCATTTTGGGCAGGAACGATCGTGCCTCCCTCCAGGCACGATCGTGCCTGGCTGGCAGTAGCTCCGCGATGCTTTCTCTTCACGCACGATCGTGCCTGACTTTGAGGGCACTATCGTGCCTACTTAACTTCCGAATTTGGCAACTCTTCCTTCATGAAAGTTGTAGATAATGAAGTCCTCTATCCACCCCAATTTGCCGAATGTGATTGGAATCATCCAATCAAGAGATATGATCAAAACGGTGGAAGGTATCATTCTGAAATCGCAGCAGAGATCATCTGATTTCATCGTCTGTTTTCACCTTCTTCCTCTCGGATTCTAGCAAAGGTGTCTTCATATAATTTGTAGCCCTTGAAGTTATCTTTCACATGGACTTTGAATAGTATTCTTTGTATGTTTCTACAAGGAGATATGCTTGAACGATTGACAGAAGGTCATCCTGATCGCCGTTTTCAAGCTCTTTCCGTCTTCTTTTGATCTCATAACCAATCCTAGAGCTCTTTTGTCATCAAATCTTCATCGTGAACCTCCCGCTGGCCTCCAAAGCTCTCAATCCACTCTCGAATGCATATCGAATCATCCCGATTGCTCCTCAAGTGCCGGTGCCGAACTCTAAATTCACGACTTTGACTCTAAATGACACAAAACTCGAATCAACGCCCGGTAAACATAACTTGAGCTAAAATTGAGACTTGTAACACCTTAAAGTTAGGGAAAACCATCAAAACCGATCCCAACACGCATCAAATGCATGTCTAAATACGGACTTATCAGATTCCCCCACACTTAAGCTTTTTCTTGTCCACAAGCAAACTGAACAACGGGACTTACGATAATCACCACACGGAATCAAAACAATTAGCATGCACATGTAGTTAAAGGGATATTCACAGAACAGACAAACTAAACCAAGAAAATTTTACCCTAAACTAAATCTTTGTACTCAAGCTAAACTATTTGACAAAAATATTCACAACATCCTCAAAGTAATGACAGCATACACAAATAAAGTTGTTATTGATCAGAAGGACTTGTGAAAGTGGTGGTGGATGGTTCATGGATAACAATGATAGTCCCTTTCTTTTGAGAGATTGGAATATTCTACTACCTCCGTCCCCCTAAGTTTGGGACAAGAGAAGGTGTCATGGTTATTAATAAAAGTGAGTTTATGTGGTTGATATTGAATTGATAAAGTAAGAATAAAGTACAAATAATTTAGAACCACACAAACTTTACCAAATAAGGTATGAGACAATCTTAGTGGGACGGACCGAAATGGTAAAATGAGACAATCATAGCGGGACGGAGGGAGTAACAAAGACTCAATGCATTCAGAAATTTCAGGGCTATTCTTAGGATCAAGGAACTCAGTAGGCCACAATTTAGGAACAATCATTTAAACCTATGAAAAGGGTAGACATGGTGTACAACTAAGCTAAACCGTCTCAGCACATTTGTGCTTTGACGTATACTTGAAGTACGCGGAGGACTAAAGCTAATTTTTCAATAGCCTCCAAGTTCATTGATTAAGTTTAGTTTTCCTTGTCATGTTGGCACGAGAACGCCGTTTCTTTCGAAAGATACCCAAGTTTCATCTTACGCTTTTTGACCGGGGCTCCCATTCTCTTTTTCGCAAGGCAAGAGGTCTAGCTAAATTAATTTTTCACCTCTCGGATTTCACTAGACATTACCCCATTCTAATCTCGGCCTCACCAAGGAAAAATAGCAATTAAAGTTCATTAATTCAAAGTGAATCCATGCTTACAATGCAATCCTCGAAAATATCAAATTCCTAAAAAGTGACTGCTCTTACCCCATTTGGGGCATATGAACAGTGTCAATAATGGCTCCTACACACATTCCCTAAACTTAACAAATACAGCCCCTAGTTCCCTAAACACCAAGACTATGTTAGAAATATTCATGGGTAAGAAAACACAGGTCATTTGGCTATGAAGCTTAATTAATTGGGTGGCAAAGAACGGTCAAGCTCAAAGTGGTTTTTCCTAAAGGAACTTATTCAGGTCAAATGGGAAAATTGTTAATTCATTATATGGGTGACTAATGCCTTCATCCTTTCAACAATCAGATTATAGTGCAAGCAATTTAAGCATAAACATTTCAAAGACATTTTAAAAACATAGTCAAACGCTAGCCAGCTCACAAAGACACAGTTTAAAGAAATTTTTTCAAAAATTTGACATGAATTTCCTATGAATATACAACTAACACCTCTGCATGCTAACTCTAAAAATCACATGTAACAACTACTACCCGAATGCCCAATTCACTCCCCCACACTTAAACTTTGGCATCGCCCTTGATGACCAAAAATGCACTATGCACAAGGGGGTAAAGAGGATAGGGTCACACGTGCTCAACTTAGCTCAAGTCAATTATTACAAACAGGCGATTATTAGAGTCATAAAAACTTCCCTAAGGTGCTGGTCGGTGCAGAACTAAACTGAGTCAAGTGATCGTCGGCACATCATCCCCAAAGCAAGACCCTGAGCTGCAAAAACAAAACACACAAACACAAAAAACAAACCCAAAAAACACCCCATATTTTTTTTTTGGTTTTTTTGCGGGGGTTTTATTGAAAGCAAACAAACAAACAAACAAACAAACAAACAAACAAACAAACAAACAAACAAAATGCAGAAATAAACTTGGGTTGCCTCCCAAGAAGCGCTATTTTTAACGTCGTTTGCCCGACGCAACTTCCTCATACGCTCTCAAATAGCAAAGACTGCAGTGGTGCATTAATAATCAATGTCTCCAGTTTCCTCTCAACAAATGCCATTAGGTGTCGCGGATCTTTAAATTCTTCAGTCCACATAGGCAGCATATGGTCTTCATAATCCTCATCAGCGCAGAAGTGAAGTATGAAACTCTCATCCTCTTTAGGTGGATAGGGAACATGAGTGAAAACTTTGATTACTCTAGGCATCACCGGAAGCTCAAAACATGTCTTCAAGCAAGGAGTAGAAGCAACACCGTAATCAAACTGCACCATAGAAAAGTCTTCTTCTTTCTCACAAATATCATGAACATTCACAACCTCTCCTCCGGACTCTGTATCACTCCCCATGAAGGCATCCCAACTCTCGTAAACATCGTTCTTATCAATAACTTCCCGGATGATGTTGTCATTTTCCACATAAAAAGGAATAGCGTCATCAAGGAGTGAATCAAAGAAATCCAAATCTGAAACCTCGTAAGAGTGGATCGGTGCATGTGTACAAGAGGGGAATTCTTGCTTGTGGAGAAGGACTTCTTCATTACGAACATCATCTACCTCGCCCCCACTCTCTTGGAGGGTGTAATCATCTTCTCCAAACTCATCTTCAATACCCAAACCTACCTCAGTAGCACCATCATCATGACTGATCTGCTTCATGCCCTCCTCAGGTGTTGAGACTAACAGTAAATCAAACGGCTGGGGGCTATTTGCATGAAAATCACAGTGATTTGTGACTTCATCAGTTACATCTTGTATTGTTTCAAACTTTTTCCTGTATTCTTGGAAAAACAACTTGACACTATTATCTTCTTCTTCATCTTCAAACATATGTGGGTCTTCAAAAGCATCAGGAAGTGTATCATTCTTCATATTCCCACCATCATAGTCTGACTCACTCACGTGATCATTCCTATTGGTCTCCTCGGATTGGTCTTCTACCAGATGGCTCCTTATGGTATCTATATGCTTCATGATGTTTGAATAGCACTGCTCCATGGCTAAAGAGCTCTCCCTCATATACTCTTGGTACTCAGACAAAGTTTTTGAAAGTGTCTTCTTACACTGATTCTGTGGCTCATTACTTGGCAAGGACATAGGAGTGACTGAAACATTTGTGTCTGTAAGTTGTGGGGAGGACGAAGTGGGGTATGCAGTTGCCGAGTAAGGCTAGTCATATAGAGGTTTGATGGGACAAAGACATAAATGGTGACCTCCTCCACAGAAGGAACAAATGCTATCCTTAAAACATTCAGATATTTTCTCAGGCGTTTTAGTTAGAAGAATAAATTCAAGAATGGAGCCTGGTCTTACGCTTACCCAAGGGTATTGTGATGAAGGATAGTAAGAATCAGAATGAAAAGGTTGCGTGGTTGGAGTGTACGGATAAGAAGGTTGAATATTTTGTGGTGTAGGAGAGTAATATTGATGAGGTGTGTAAAGTTGAGGAGAAGTGTAAGGAGGACATGGAGGAAATGGGAAATATTCCGTGGAGGTTTGAGGGTAAGGTGTTCCTCCGTAAATCGATCTGAATGAGTTCATCTCATCCTCTTGTAAATTACCTGAAAGGTTAGCACAGAAAAATCCTAAGGAAAAACTAAAAGAAAACTAACTAAAAAAAATCTCGCTGAAATTAATTAACACTTAAAACCGACACCGTCCCCGGCAACAGTGCCAAAAACTGATGTGAGTTTTCTCGCACTTAAAAAGATTGTAATATAGTGGTGTAAGTACGAGTATCGTCCCCACAGGGACGGACAAAAGGGAATCAAGAATTAATTAAATTCAGCGATTAAAAATAAATAAAATAAATGCGTCGTGCGAGATATGATTGGTATGAAAAATTAAAATGCAACTAAACGATTAAAATAAATGGGTTCTCTCTAATTAATGACGAAGGGAACATGGATTGATTCCGGGGTAACCAGATTTCTGGCAGATCAGGCCTAATTACATGAAATTAATTCAATTGAGCCTAGCTAATCATTACTAAGTTCTTACCGCTCTCGCGGCGTAGAGTACAATAATTTAGGGGACCAGGTCGATCTCTCATGCGTCATGATCCTAAATTATTGCCAAGACGAGCGAGCTTACGGCCCCTTAATCGCTACTAATCTCTTAACGAACGATTAAGTGTGTGTGAATGTGTCCTAGAATAAACTAGATCTCTCTTAATTTATTCTACAAGCAATTGTAATTCGAGCGCGCGTTCTAGGTTACAAAAGATATCAGTTAAATTATTCAAACACAAATTAAACGGCATTCATGCAATTAATCCATCAAGAAACTAGCCATACATCATGATCAACCCCTTCATCAATCTCAATCCCTAATTAAACTAGTCACAATTCATAATTGAAGAATCAATAGAATTGGGAAGAATAGAATTAATTGTCATTAATTAAAAAGGTGGAACTTACAAAGAATCCCAAAAGATTGATGAACAAGGCTGAAAAGCCCTCTAAAATTCGTGCTAGGCACTCTATCTAAGCTCCCCCCTTCAAAACGGGGGTTTACAGGCTGTTTAAATAGAAAAATCGGGTGAAATTTGAGCTGAATTGGGATTTCCGGAGGCAGGCACGGTGCCAGGCACGATCGTGCCTTCGATCGTGCCTCCGGAGCAAAAACGCGCATTTTGGGCAGGCACGATCGTGCCTCCCTCCAGGCACGATCGTGCCTGGCTGGCAGTAGCTCCGCGATGCTTTCTCTTCACGCACGATCGTGCCTGACTTTGAGGGCACTATCGTGCCTACTTAACTTCCGAATTTGGCAACTCTTCCTTCATGAAAGTTGTAGATAATGAAGTCCTCTATCCACCCCAATTTGCCGAATGTGATTGGAATCATCCAATCAAGAGATATGATCAAAACGGTGGAAGGTATCATTCTGAAATCGCAGCAGAGATCATCTGATTTCATCGTCTGTTTTCACCTTCTTCCTCTCGGATTCTAGCAAAGGTGTCTTCATATCATTTGTAGCCCTTGAAGTTATCTTTCACATGGACTTTGAATCGTATTCTTTGGAAGTTTCTACAAGGAGATATTCTTGAACGATTGACAGAAGGTCATCCTGATCGCCGTTTTCAAGCTCTTTCCGTCTTCTTTTGATTTCATAACCAATCCTAGAGCTCTTTTGTCATCAAATCTTCATCGTGAACCTCCCGCTGGCCTCCAAAGCTCTCAATCCACTCTCTAATGCATATCGAATCATCCCGATTGCTCCTCAAGTGCCGGTGCCGAACTCTAAATTCACAACTTTGCTCCTCAACGCCCGGTAAACATAACTTGAGCTAAAATTGAGACTTGTAACACCTTAAAGCTAGGGAAAACCATCAAAACCGATCCCAACACGCATCAAATGCATGTCTAAATACGGACTTATCAGATAACAATTTTGCTTATTACATTTGTATATAATTCATAAATTTATAAATTTTATACTTTTATGAAAATATTTTAAATAAGGAACATTTTAATATAACTTTCATATTCAAAATAATTCTATTGGTCAAAGTTGATTGTCATTAACCAAGAAAAGTCAAATTGATGTCAAGTACCTTGTGGTTTGATGACATCACTGTGACACTCCGAAGGAGGTGGCCATGAGTTCGAATCGTACATCCCAGTTCAATGATGTTGGCCTTAACATTAAACAAAAACTATAATAGGCTGGAAAGCATTGCAAAAAAAGAAAAGTCAAATTGACAAATGTGTTTGGGACGAAGGGAGTATGTGTTATTGGCCACCTGAATATACATGAATATTGAGCCGGTGTAGTGATGCAAGGAAAAAAACTAAACTTATCAAATCTAAAGAAGGAAAATAAAGAACGATAAATTCATAACATTTTCGTAATGCTTTAAAAAAACTGTAATGTTGTGCAGTAATACTTGCATAAAATGCAATAAATGTTGTGCAGTAACTTCTTCATATAGTGCAGTATTTTTAGATGAAAGCAGCGCAAAATGCAACTTTTTTAATAAAAGTATTTTTTGTCTTTCGAAATTTTAATATGATGATTTTTTTAGTCATATAAATGTCGAAGAACAAAAGTAGTCGTATTTCGGGAAACTCAATATATATTAATTATACCCCGTAAAATTTCCCTTTTATTTTATTCTTAGTCAAAATTTGAAATACATTTAAATAATTTGACTTTGGAATTTGAGAATTTTACTAAGTAAATCACTACAATAAAACTCAGAAAGTATTTAAATGACATTACATTATTCCCCAGGAACGGAGTCTCTAGCACCCTCGTCTTAAAACGGAATTTATTGCTCAATGAAATTCTTTCATTCAAATCATCAAATGCTACTCAATATGCTAATTCACACATTTACTTTGATGTAAGTAACGGTGGTTGCGACGAATTAGCTAGACGCTAGCTGTTTAAAAGAGCTTCTTAAAAATATTAAACGGATGCGGGGTATTTAAACCCATGAAGAAAAGAAGTACAATGACTTAATAAGTGTACAATATCTTATGCTTATAATGTATTGAAATAATTCAAAGGTTCTAACTCACATTCACAATTATAATGTTTTTAGATTTACTCTATATCTTATTACACTCCTTTCATATGAAAACAGACAAATTAGCAGCAGATTTAGATAAACTAGTGTAACAATATAATGATTGCTCTCCTTGAAAGCAACCTCACGTTTGACTTTTTTTAAGAAAAAAGAACGATTTATTCATAAAAAAAGAAAAAATACAGTACAAGAAGACAAATAAAAGGATAAATACAGAGAAAAAAGTAACAAAATAAATATAATAAAATAAAAAGGAAAACTAGACCCAAGGGAAATCTCTGGACTGTGATCTAGTCTGCATACAGTGTCGCCTTTTGTTTTGCAGAGATTTCCTGTAAAGTTTTAGTTGCGTGTTCAGATTCCATGTCGGCAAACAATTTTCGACGTTTGACTTGCACAGTTGCACCCATTTATGTAAGATAAAATTCCTTTGAATTTCTAATTATACTTCACTTTATAAAAATCAAGTAAAAAGTGAACAAAAAGGATAGTTGAAAGATGCACCGTTAGGACTTAGCTAAAACAATGTTACTATGGATTACAAATGCTAACATTTTCAAAAAAGCAATCCCTCAACGACGATTTAGCCTTCTTGATTTCAGTCTTTTGACATTTGTAGCAATTAGCTTTTAGAATTAGTTACTCCCAATTTCATCAAATGTTTGTTTTGACTAATTTGATTTTTAGAACTTTAATTATTAAAGTTGGTCAAACAAATCAAAAGCATAAGGAGTACCCCGAAATTGATTAATTAGCAGTTGTCAAGAAGAGCTCAGTTGAATTGCACTAACTGATTGTCTGATTCAAGTATTTCGCAGTTTTCCGGAATCACCCCCGGTAAAATAGCATGTTAATTAGCTATGTTGGACTTTCTAGTAGGAGTGGGCAAACGGTCTTGGAACCGCGGTCCCGTCCGGATAATGGCGGTTCGGGTTCAAAATGGGCCGGTTCCATTTTTTGATGCCATAAAACGGTCCGGGTAGGGTCAGGTATTTTTTTTTTAAAGAACCGGACCGGTTCCAAAATTAAAAAATAACGGGTACCCAGCCCGGCCCGTTATATATATTGTATATTAATTTATTAATAGTTTTGTGATAATCGGTTTTGAAATAGTTTTATTTCCTTTGCTAGAAGTAGGATTTTAAATTGAGTTGTAGTAACATCCTTTCGTTTTCAAATTATTGATTAAATGTTTCATAAATATCTAATTACTTTTTATTGTTATTGAATTATTCCTTTCTATGGAATTTAATTATTTGTTAAAGATGATTTTGTTATATTTTTTTTTATTATATTGTTACTAAAATATATAAATTGTGTTTACCACCCACCACGTATGTGTCAACTTTGGCTAATACTGAAAATTTAATATATAAAAAAGCAATCACTTTAATATGTGATGTTAGACAACATGTTTAAATACAAATGTTAGAAAATATGTATTTTGGCTATGTTGCATATTTTTGGAATTTCTTTAATTGTTCGAAACTTATATACAAGAAATTATGGAGTATTGGACTTTTCGCTTGTGTTATATGTGCACCACTATGTTGTTATTTTGAAACTTGCTAATGTTCTATATTATTGATTATTGATTTTTGGAACTTCGTGAGTTTTTACTAATTTCAAGACATGAGAATAGAAACCGTAAAACACGGACCGGACCGACCCGTTTCATACGGGCCGGGTAATTTCCGGTTCCTATTTTGAAATTTGTAATACCCGGAACGGACTGAACCGTACAATGGAATCGGCGGTTCCATTTTATTTTGCATTACCCCTCCCGACCTGGCCTGTGCCCAGCCCTACTTTCTAGTGGTCCTGCATTTTTTGTAACACCGTCCCCAAATATATTCACCTTTATGTAAATTATGTATTGAACATGGCGTGTCCAGTAATGAATTTACGATGTTGTAAATTTTTGTTAATTCTTTTGCGTGAAGAGTAAATTCCACGCGGGACCCACACTCGGAGCGGGGGTAACCCGATAACACGAGACCACATGTTATATTCATCTTGGTCTAGATAATAGTTACATGGTGGTGGACATTCATAATGGGTCATGAGAAAGGCATTGGGTTGACCGGTTTGTCAAACAGGGCCCAATTTCCAGTACCAGCAATTTTGCAGATAACAGTCCGAAATGAATTTCGGAGACTTTTAAATTAAAGTTGGGGAATGTATATTCATTCTTAAGATCCATAATTGTTATGGACATTTAATATATTTTATTTGACCCGATAAAATGAAATATAATTAAAACAGTCCGAGAAATACAACTTTCGGGGCCGAATGTACAGTTTGGGATTTAAAGGGATGACCTCCCACATGTGTGGGGGCCACCCCATAATTTTAATCACCCAAATCACGGGAGTGTGCGGCTGAATGAATAGGAGGGAATGGTGTGGTGTGTGTGAAGTGAAGTGAAAAGCATCAAACAAAGGAGGTGGGCCTCCTCCCACACCATCCTAACTATTGAGACAAAAATGCATCCCCCCACCCTCCTTCCTTAAGCAGTTCGGCCAGCCCACCCCCAATCAAGAGGAAAGGACTCCACATCCATCATTCTCCATAGCAAGGCAAGCCAAGCAAGGGGGAGCTCAAGGAAGGGGTTTGAGTTGTTGAAAGTGTAGAAAAGCTTGAGGAATTAAGGTGATGACTTCATTAACCTTTTCTTCTCCTTTCTTGGACAACTTATTAATTAAGGAGGTCATGAAGGACCCTAAAATTTCTATACATATTAAAGGTGTAGAAAGAGGGGTTGAAAGATGGCTCTAAGTCCAAGAACGGACTCAGAGGCCGAAGAGACCGGTTTACCGGAAAATAACCTTTTGGAGGTTATTTGTATTGATATGGGTTTTGTGATGATAAAACCTTGTTAGACACTTGTCAAGGGTGATTTAAGAACTTTCACAAAGTTGAAGGAGTCACCGGAGTTATCGCCGGAATTCATCAAAGTTCGCCGGAGTTTCATCGGAGTCCAACCGAGAAGGGTAGAACTTCGTAACGCTCATTCGAGGTGAGTGGACGGCTTAATGTCTTATAACTCTTGAGTTAAGTATGAGATTACCTAAATAAATGTTATAAGTATTCATAATGATGTTTAAAAGAGTTTAAGCATGTGATTAGCCAAGATGATTAGGTTTATGTGAATAAAACTACATGATTATGCATGTGGGAGGTAGAAAATGTGTATAAAAACATATGTGATGTTTTGGATGGCCAAAATGGCATTTATTGATTGTTTTAGACATGATATAGGTTGTATAAAAATTTCGGATCAAACGGATCACGTTTCGGGGGTCAACTCGGGGGTCAACGGACCGTTGACCCAAAACTCCGAACATACCCGGCGCCGTGTATAGGGCATACCCGGGGCCGGGTAAGCTACTGCCTCCACATTTTAATTTCACCGAAAACGCGAACCGAAGTCCGGTTCGAAGGAGGGGCTGACCCCGTACAACCTATGTGTTTATATTGTGCATGGAATTGCATGAAATATGATGATTTAATGTCAAGGTTGATATTTATTGATGTAATTCCAAGACTTGGTTTAGTCTTTAGTAATAATATGATATAGACCCTATCTAGTGTGATATGTGGTAAGTCATAGGTCGGGTGGAGTACCCAGGGATCGGGCGTGTATCCTCAAAACTCGGTTATAGGGTGGAGTACCCAAGGATCGGGCGGTTATCCTCAAAACTCGGTTATATAGGGTGGAGTACCCAAGGATCGGGCGGTTATCCTCAAAACTCGGTTATATAGGGTGGAGTACCCAAGGATCGGGCGGTTATCCTCAAAACTCGGTTATATAGGGTGGAGTACCCAAGGATCGGGCGGTTATCCTCAAAACTCGGTTATAGGGTGGAGTACCCAAGGATCGGGCGTGTATCCTCAAAACTCATAAGATTACATTTAATGATCTAGGACCGGGCGGTGTCCTTATGATAATTTATGTGAACAAGGAGGAGTTCTATACACTCATAGGTATATGGGTGGGTTGGGATTTAAGTCAAGGATATTGGCTACTATTATTTTCCCGAATAAACACTGACCTACGGATCGGGTATTTCCAAGTGTATGCATACTAATATGTATTCCAAACTTGGGGGAAGGACTATACGTATATGTATCATCCTATGTTTGGGTCTTATACTTGAAACGTTAGTTATTTTACATTTAGCTTGCTACTCGCTCGGTACTTGTACTGACCCCTTCGGGGGGGCCCACCATTTCAGGTTGAAGCTAAGGCTAGCTATCCACACTTTGCTCGGTGAAGTATTCCAAAGGAAGACGTGGTTCGTGCCTCCTTTATTGTTTTAAACTACAAACTTGCTCATGGATACTTTGTAATAAATACATTTGTTTTGGGCCTGCGTGCCTACGTTTTGGCCATGTGTGGCCCATGATTGAATATTGAATATTTCCGCTATTCATTCAATCCCAAGATGTGATGTTGTTATGTATGTTTACTGTTGGGATATTGGGTCCAGGCCCAATATCCCTAGGCCCAAATCCGGGAAGAAGCGGCAAGCCCAAAGAACTCCCGAACGGCATTCGGGATAAAACTTATACTTGGAACATTCTGGGTAACGATTATGCCAAGGTATCAAGGCCCAAATATCGATCGGCGTTCGGGATACTTCAGGTAGAAATTATCACCTATGACGGGGTCCCACACACCGAACCCCTTGACCGAACGGGCAATCAACAAGTGGAGGCCGCATTTAATGCTAGATCATGGCGGCAGCAAGTGGGGGCATGGGTGCTTACATGGCAGAGGTGATAGCCTACCAGATTCGACCACGTGTCCACCTTACCCATCCCCATTTTAGTATAAATATCCATGTTTAGATCATTGTAAGGGGGTTAGCATTTTAATACTCAGAGCTTAGCAATAGATTTACATCTCCTATCCTTGTAATCTCATATTCATCTACCGTTCGGGTAGTCTCAGTGTAATCACATATTTATTGAATATCGGTAGGCTTCTGAGTTGAGCAAATATCTCACTGTTTTATATTTTATACACATTTTAATCCAACCCTATATACCTACAATATCCGAGGCTTGTGTTGGGCTTTCGGATCTTCGGGAATAAACCTCAACATTGGCGCCGTCTGTGGGAAACGAAACTAAAAGTTCAAGGAAAACAGCTGATCTAAGCACCATTTTTTGAAATGGCTAGGCTTCATACCGCTACACCGAGTTCTGCATCCAGAGGACGAGGAGGCCATAGATCCTCTGAGGGGTGGTCCAGGCAAGGACACGCCAGTGGCAGTGCCACCCGGGAGTTCGAGCAAATCATCCCCCAGGATGTAAGGATGAACCCTCAGTTGATGAGGGATATGGCGGAGGCCATGCAACGCATGGCGGACGAACAGGAGCAGGGCTACACGGATGAAACTCATGAGCCACCATCCCCGTTGCGTCCCATGCCATCTTTCGACGAAGAGGATGACATTGAGACCACGATGGCCTCAGTTCATTCCGAGGAACACCGCAGGAACCACTGGAGGGCCCATACCCCCAGACGAGGAGCACCAACCAGTCGAACCCCGTCCGCCCCTCGAAACGGATATAGGGAACCTACCCCCATGGTAGATCCCGTTGGACAACACTTCCAGTATATCCAGAGGGATGGGGAACGATTCATCCGGAGGAGGGCTAACACAGCTGCTCCCCCCCAAAACAGAATACCAGAATATGTCGATGCTAGGATGCCACATACTCCCCGAACGGCCCAAGACGACGAAATGGCCGAAATGAGGAGGCAGATGACTGAGCTCAGAGAGCAGGTCAACCGGGCGCCCCAACAAACCCCGCCAGCACGGGTTGGGATCACCTCTCCCTTTACTAGGGAAATCATGAATGCCGAAATCCTGAAGGACTGCCGTCCCTCGACCGGCTTAGCATACGATGGGGTGGGAGATCCCCACGTACACCTGAGGAGTTACCAGGGTGGCCTCATGCTATTGGGGGCCACCGACGCGGCAATATGCAGGCTGTTCTTCAGTACCCTTCGGGGACCAGCCCAGGAATGGTTCGGAACATTACAACCCGGGTCGATCGGGAGCTTTGCGGAGCTATCCACCTTGTTCTTGGCTTAGTTCGCCTCCAGCACAACCCCGAAATTACATTTCGGGTATCTAACCAGTGTGAGGCAGGGGCCTAAAGAATCAATCTCCGGATTCCTCACTAGGTGGAGGACCGAAACCCTGAAGGTGACCGGCATGACAGATGAGACTGCCATCCTTCTTTTCACCGATGCCCTTCAGACGGGAGATTTATACAGGGAGCTGAAGAGAAATCCGGGGACCAGCTACCCAGACATCCTGGAAAGGGCCAGGAACTATGCGGCCCTGGAAGAAGAGATCAGGATAAGGGACCGAACGGCCCCGCAACCTCCCACTTCAAGACTGGCAGAACGTCTGGGACCCGCACCAGCAACTGCAGCACCTCATCGAAGGACTACACGCTTCACCCCCCTGGTCATGTCTATAGCCGGTGTTTTCCACTTGGAACACAACGCTATTCCTCCCCCTACTGACACAAGGTCCGTGATGGGACCTACCCCAAGCTCCTACTGCAGATACCACCAGCGGAATGGGCACCTCACGAAGGATTGCCACGCCCTACATGTGGCAATTGAGGACCTGATCCGAAAGGGCTACCTGAGGAAGTATGTCAGCACCAACCCGAACAGCCCTTCCCCCAATCAGCGCCCTCCCCGATCCAATAGCTGGAAGCGGGATGCCCAGCGGGATGCAGAACCCAGTAATGATTCATACCTTCCCCCTATAGAGGAGGCTGAGGGGTCTGGGAATCCAGGAAAAAAGCCACGATTGGAGGTGAAAGTCATCTTTGGCGGGGGAGAGACCGGGGATACGGCCGCCGAACGTAAGAAATTTGAGCGCAGCCTCTATGTCGCCACTGTAGCTGCACCTCCCACAAAGAAGGGCCGCCTAGAGCCAATCACGTTCGGGGCGGCTGATTTACCCAACTCACCAAGTCCGCACAGGGACGAGCTAGTGGTGAGTATGTGTATAGACAACGCCTTGATCCACCGAGTTCTGGTGGACACGGGAAGTAGTGTGAACGTGCTGTATTTACGCACGTTGGAGAAGATGAAGCTAAAGAAGGACCAGCTGACCAAGCTGAAGACACCGCTGGCTAGCTTCACCGGCAATGTAATAGAGGCAGAGGGCACCATCCAGCTTCTGGTGGAAATTGGTGATGAAATTCACCGAGCGGCAGTCCGGATGACGTTTGTGGTGGTGGATATTGCATGTGCCCACAATGCCATATTGGGCCGTCCGGGGCTAGAAGATTTGGAGGCAATTGCCTCTGTTCGACACTCATGCATCAAATTCCCAACTGACACTGGTGTAGGAGTGGCTTGAACAGATCCTGCCATAGCCCGAACGTGCTACCGGGAAGCTTTGAAACAAATGACCACCCGGGGACAGCGGGTAAACAGCATTGAGGTACAGACCCGGCGTACGGAGTTCGAGGGACGCCCCGAGCCAGCCACCCTCTTAGAATACATCGAGCTTGATTCCCCTCCCGATCGTAAGATTGCGATCGGGGTGGACCTTGAAGGGGGAACCAGGGAGGGGGTGATCGCTGTCCTGAAGAGATTCCAGGTCCTATTTGCCCGAGGACCCGAAGACATGCCGGGAATTGATCCGGCCCTCATCTGCCACAAGTTGGCCGTTCGGCCTGATGCCAGGCCAGTCCAACAGAAGAAGAGATATCAGGCGGCCGAACGGCGGGAATTCACAAAGCAGGAGGTAGCCACCTTACTGAGAATCAGGCACATTAGACCAGTCATCCATGTCGAATGGTTGGCTAATGTGGTCCTTGCTCCAAAAGGAGCTACTTGGAGAATGTGTGTGGACTACTCTGATCTGAACAAAGCCTGCCCCATGGACCCCTATCCTGTCCCACGAATAGACCTGCTGGTGGACGAAACGGCAGGATGTGAACTGCTGAGCTTTATGGATGCCTTCCGGGGTTATCACCAAGTCTTCATGCACCCAGATGATGCAGAAAAAACTGCGTTCGTCACCTCGGACGGCGTGTTCTGCTATATCGTCATGCCGTTCGGGTTGAAGAATGCAATGGCCACTTTTCAAAGAATGATCGGCATACTCTTCAAGGAGGTACTAGGGGTAACCATGGAGGCATATGTAGATGACATCCTAATCAAGAGCAGGAAGAAGGAGGATCATGTCCGGGATATGGAAAGGGTCTTCGGGATCATGCAGAAGGCCAACATGAGACTGAATCCAAAAAAGTGCGCCTTCGCAGTCAAGGGGGGCAAATTTTTGGGTTATATGATGAGCGAGCGGGGGATTGAGCCTAATCCTGAGAAAGTAAAGGCAATCATGGACATGGAAGCACCGCGGAACTTGAAAGAAGTTCAGAAGTTGACCGGAAGGTTAGCGGCTTTGAGCCGATTTATGGCTAAACTGGCCGATCGCGCCATTCCATTTTTCCAAATAATGAAAAAGGCCAACCCGTTCGAATGGACAGCAGAATGTCAGGCAGCTTTTGAAGAATTCAAGTTGTACCTGTCTTCCCCCCTGGTCTTAACTAAAGCAGACCCAGGGGAACATCTCTATATGTATCTGGCTGTGGCTGATCTGGCGGTCAGCTCTGTTTTATTAAAGGAAGATGAGGGCGTTCAGCGCCCTATATACTTTGTGAGCAAAGCCCTGAACGGGCCAGAAACCAGGTACACCCTACTGGAAAAAACCATTTTAGCATTGATTGCTACCATCAAGCGACTGGCACCCTATTTCCAGGCCCACCCAGTCACCATCTACACCACCCAGCCCCTGGCCACCATACTGAGAAATCCTATGGCAAGTGGGCGTATCACCAAGTGGTCCCTCCTGATCGGGCAGTATGAAATAGACTTCAAGCCTCGCCCCACGATCAAGGGACAGGCTTTGGCTGACTTCATTGCCGAATGCACTGCCAGATCAACTGAAGAAGGAGCGAACGGAGGAGTACAGGACCATTGGTGGGAAATGTATGTGGATGGAGCATCCAGCAGCAAAGGCTGTGGTGGGGGTGCTGTGATCACATGCCCCGAGGGGTTCAAGGCATACTACTCCGTACAGTTTGACTTCAAGGTAACCAACAATGAGGCCGAGTATGAGGCCCTTATTGCTGGTTTAAAATATGCCAAGGCCCTGGGGGCCAGCAGATTAAAGGTCCGTTCGGATAGTCAGCTGGTGGTAAGCCAGATTAATGGATCTGCCGAGGTTAGGGAAGAACGGCTAAAAGCCTACAAGGAACTGGTTGAGGAAGAAATCGGCAGGTTCGAACAGGTGGTGATTGACCAGATTCCCAGGATCGAAAACAGTGAGGCAGACATCCTATCCAAACTGGAATGCGCCGTTCGGGATGATCATGCCCCGGGCATCCCCGCACACATCCAGAGGTTCGCCCAGAAAGAAATACTGACCACACCGGCAACAATGGTTGTGCGGGTAGATGCCGTGTCCTATGCCGTTCCAAGCTGGGTCACTGACTTGACAAATTACCTGAAGGATGGGACTTTGCCGAACGATAAAAATGACGTGTACAACCTCACTTGTATACAGCGAAGAGCCCCAATGTTCGAACTAGTGGACGGACAGCTGTACAAAAAGACGTTCGGGGGGCCATATCTGAAATGCCTTCCACCCGATCAGGCAGCCGCTGTGATGGAAGAAATTCACGAAGGTATCTGCTCCAGCCATCAGGGGCCAAAAACCCTGGCTAGGAAAATCATCCTGCAGGGTTACTATTGGCCAACTATTCAGCAGGACTGTTTTGGGCACACAAAGAAGTGCAAAATATGTCAGCTCTACGCACCAGTACCTGGGCGGCCCGCGACCTTTTACACTCCAATGACCATATCATTACCATTCGCTAGATGGGGGATCGACTTGCTAGGGCCCCTACCTAATGCGACCGGAGGAAGGAAGTACATCATAGTAGGAATTGATTACTTCACCAAATGGGTGGAAGCCGAACCCCTGGCCAGTATCACGGATTTTCAATGTCAACGTTTTGTTTGGCAAAATATTATATGCAGATTCGGGCTGCCCGAGCAGGTCATCACGGATAATGGACGACAGTTTGTGAGCAAGAACTTCGAGGAATTCCTCACCAGATGGGGAATCAAGCATTCAAGAGCTTCCGTAGCATATCCGCAGGCGAACGGGCAGGTAGAGAACATGAACAGAACCATCATGGATGGTATAAAAAAGAAGCTCGAAGATTACGCATCAACCTGGCCCGAACAGTTAAACTACGTCTTGTGGACATACAGGACAACTCCCCGAACAGCAACCGGGGAGACACCGTTCGCCCTCGCTTATGGATTTCAGGCTAAGGTCCCAACTGAGGTCTTGGTGCCCACTCACAGAACCATCCACTATGATCCTGAGCAGAATGAGGACAATCTGCGTGCTGAACTCCACTTCATAGAAGAAAGAAGGGATCTCTCAGCTTTACGAATGGAGGAATATCACCGGGCAACTAAGAGGTATGTGGATAAACAGGCTAAAATCCGTTCGATCGAAGTCGGAGACCTTGTCCTGAGGAATAGAGAAAAAAGCAAACCGCTAGAGGGCGGGAAGATGTCAAAGAATTGGGAGGGACCATACAGGGTCTGGAAAAAATACCGGACGGGGACCTTTTCACTACAGGATACCGAAGGCCGTCCGGCAGGGATATGGAACGCTACGCATTTGCGGAAATTTTATCAATAAAAAAACGGCTGTTGCCACCTCTGAAAAAAAAAAAAAAAAAAAAAAGGGGGAGGGAGAACAATGCTTCCAAAGAGGCCAGAGTTAAGAGGAATAATGCGAGCCGAACGGGATCAACATGCCGAACGGCATCACCACAAACTCGGCCAAAAGTCTCACCTTGATCTATAGATATCATTTATCTCGATCCATGGGGAGCCATCATCTCAGCACAAAAAAAAAAAAAAAAAAAAATGTGCAGGATACCAAGCCCGGACTCGGCTTGGGAGATGGTGTAAAAGATCTTGAGTAGGACGAACCGGGCGGCATCCGAAGTCATAGGGTGACCGAGCGGGGGATCGGGACTCTGGTCTTAAAATCTTGCCTTGGGCATACAGCTCGCCTGAACTTTATGGTGGTGGAACCCGAGCTGTATCCTGGAGGCGAGTCTCCATGTTGGCAGAGAATAAGGGGGAGACCCGAATTGGGAGCCTTATTCTCAACGGTCCAGGATGGACATCTCAACCTCATGATATGGATGACCCCGGACGGTAAAACCGACGGTATGCATCGAAATTATGGGCTTGGAAGATGGCAGACACTACACGAATTGTGAAACTGTCTTGCAGCAAGAGGTGATTGCCTTGCGAATAAGGAATACCGCGGATGATAACCCGAACAGGTTACTCTAGCCTTCAGGGAACAACCAGTCGACGGTAATAAACCGGACGGCATGCATCTGAAACATGGTGCTCGGGGACGCAGCAAGCATTTAACATTGATGACTTGCGCGTTCAAGGAACAACCAGTCGACGGTAATAAACCGGACGGCATGCATCTGAAACATGGTGCTCGGGGACGCAGCAGGCGTTGAACATTATGTCTTGTGCGTTCAGGAAACAAAGAACAACAGACGGAAATAAATCGAACAGCTTGCACCTCATCTTTGGTGTTAGGGAAGGGCCGAACAGCTTACATCTCAATCATGATGCTGAGTAGGAAAAAAAAAAAAAAAAAAAAAAAAAAAAAAAAAAAAAAAACTACGGGAGGATCCTTGTTCGGGAACGAATCAATCTTTATTCTTCGGCACTACTGACCGGGAATTATACATGAGAAGAAGAAAAGGGGATTACAACAGAGATAACTAAGCTACGGGAGGATCCTTGTTCGGCACGGCATCCGAGTTGGAGTTCGGGGGATTGGCTGAATCTTTAGCCTTCTGCCTCTTCTCCATCACCCGTTGATAAGCACGGCAGAATAAGGGATCGAAACCTTCCTCCTTGGGGTCGAAGGGTTCATCGAATGATTCCTTGATCACCTCCAGATTCCGGTCGACCAGCATATCCTGGCACTTAACAAGTGTGTCCCTTGCTAGAGCATTGGCAAAGGCTGTCCCGGACGGGGTCTCATCCAGGAGCTGGAGGCCGTCACGAAGAGGATCCTTACTCTTCTTCAAGAACTCCCCAAGATGCTTTCCAAGGAACTCCCGGGCAGTCTCCTCCAGAGCTACGTTCAAAGCTTTACCCCGTTGGAAATCAATCACTGCCTGCTGAGTGATTCTAGAAATATCGGCCTGAACGGGTGCTGCTGGCTGTCCGCCCTCTTTAGGCTGGGTCTTTTTGAACTTGACACCAGCAGCTTCGGCAGCAGCAATCTTGTCCTTCAGCGCCCGGATCTCCCGATCGCGACGCTGGAGCCTCTGCTCCAATTCGGCCAATTCAGCCCTGGCCTTGTCACCCTTGTTGGCTCGATCTTGGAGATCTGCAGCCATTTTCCTAGCAGCAGCCAAAAGGGTTTGGCTCTCGTCCAGCTCCTGATGAAGGAGGGTCATCTCCCGTTCAGCTGCTAGGAAGGCCCGGTGATAGTATGTACCGGCCTGTGGAAAAAGAAACAGCAGTAAGAACAAGTTCAAAAAATGTTATAAAAAGAAAGAACTGAACGGTCAAAGGCATACCTTAAGGGACTCAGCATGGCCTGCTTCGACCAAATCAGACCAATGGGTCAAGTTGGTGAAGCCCTCGCCAGCTTTCAAAGAAGTGCTGCACCACATGGAGGATGCAGTCTGCCCGAACAGCGTCCGGCATTCGGCTCGGGGACCCATGGCGGAAAACTCCACCGTCAACCGATCGGGGATCGGGAGACTATCTGAAGCAACGCCTCCCCTGTCGCCCAGCTTCCTTGAAGGGGAGGGGACCATGGGCATCCTTTCCACAGAAGGATCCGTCAGGTCAATGACCTGATCGATCGGGACCAAGGCGCCGCTGCTTTCGATTCTCGGCCGCTTGTTTACTGGCCCAGATTCCCGGCCAGCCAAAGAACCTGACTGAATAGCCTTCTCCTTTCCCTTGCTAACTATGGCGGTGGAGGAAGGAGTAGGAGCAGGACGCTTTATGGAGACGGGGGGAATTACACCTACAGGAAAGAACGAAGAAAAATGAACAAGAGGTTGAAAAATACACCGAACGAACAAAGTAAGGGAAGAAACATACCAATGCCAGCAGCTAGCATCTTAGCAGGAGTCAAGAAGGACCGTAGGTTCTTGGAACCGGCCAGACGGAGCCTTTCGTACTGACAGACAATAGCTGCGTCCACCTTTGGGGAGGCATCCTGAACGGGGTAGGTGTTCCACCGATCAGGGAAAGGAAGCGGCGACCCCACATGAACGAACAAAAATCGTTCCTCCCATTTCTCCGGCGGGGTGGGGTTGTCGGTGAAGAGCGAACGGCCAGGGCGGGCGACAAGCCGCAGGTACCCGGTGGTCCAATAGGGCTGGACGCCGTAGCAGTGCAAAAAGAGGTCGGCGCTAGGGGCAATCCCCAACTCATGGCACCAGACGATAAAACCGTTCAGGATCCTATAAGTGCTAGGCACGAACTGTGCTGGCAGTACTGAGACCCGGCGAAGGAACTCCACAATAAAAGGGTGCAACGGGAACCGTAGACCGGCGATCAGCGCGTCCATGTGAACCAGCACACATCCCGGACGATGCCGCATGGGATGCTTAATATACCCCGCATAAAACTGACGGGGTGGCGGTAATAGTTGGCGGAGCATCTGTTCGGCATCTGCAGGAAGGCGTTGACGCTGTTTCCTGATGCAGTGGAAGTTCAGACTATAGCGAGGGGGGCGTTCAGGCATACCCCTTTCGTAAACTACAAGGTCATCCCCCGACTGACATCCATCATCATGGAGGGGCTGTTCGGGATGAAGTGAGGAAGAAGACCCGTTAGAACCCGACGATCGGGTAGTTGTGCCTTGATCTTTGGGGTGAGCTTTTCCCCTCGAATGGCGAATCAAAGTGGACACCATCTCTTCGGAATCGGACGAACCAGAAAAGGCAGACATAAAATAACAGAGAAGATTCTAGAGAGAGAAAGCTTGAAGGAATTCAGAAGCAGCAGAAAAAACTGAGACAAAGTAGCTACATCCTTATATAAGGAAATGCTACCGCCAAGAATCCAAATGAATAACTGACAAGTGTCAAGACGGTTGGGAGAAGTTAAAGCATCCTTTGGGATAAAAGAACACCCGAACGGGTTGAAATCAACAAAGTTCACGAACCTCTACGATTGAAAAAGAAAAAGGCTAGAGGCGCTTCCCCGAACGGGATACACCAAAATGTAATGAAGAATGATCGGTGTACCCGAACAGTATGGTTAGCTTACATGGAAAAATCTGGCAGATGCAACGAAGAAGGTAACACTACATCCCGAATGCTGAACACAATTACCAACTAAAAAAAAAAAAAAAAAAAAAAAAAGACCTGCGGACATAATTGACGAGGAAAGTACAGGAGTTTATACCCCGAACAGATGGGGAGGGTAAAAAAAAAAAAAAAAAAAAAACAGGTCGATCAATATTAAAATCCTAAATTCTGGACTTAGCGAAGGGGTGACGCAAACCGGCAAATCTGATCGCTATAAACTATGGAGTCGAAACAGGAAGGAAATTTATCACGGTGATAAAATGATGGGCGTACCCGAACAGTATGGTTATCTAACATGGAAGAATATGACGGATGCAACAAGGAGAGCAAAAATACATACCGAATACCGGACACAATTCCCAGCTAGAATGAAAGCTTACGAATGAATGAAAAGGGCACAAGGGTCTTATATTGAGATCATAAGTATAGATTGAACGGGTTCATTATACGCAACATGTGTTAACAAGATTATCAAGTCCTGAATTCTGGATTTAACAAGGAGTTCACCCGAACAGGTGACCTGATCGCTTCAGATTACGGAGATCAACAAAGCAACATGAAACGTATTGCAGAGGCGAATTGATAGGTGAAAAACAAATATGAAGTACAGTAAAAGTCACAAAGACAAGATGAGCAGGCAAAAATTGTATATTCATCGGCTCTACTGGCCGGAAAGTACAAAAACTACTGATTCAAAGGAAAGGAAATACAGATAATGTCTAATCTACTGTTCGGGGTGATCTTCATCGTCTTCATCATCGTCTTCATCAGCCTCATCAACAATTTGCACCACCTCCATCCCCAGGGCTCGCCGGCACTTTTTCATCTGTGCCATTAGGGCGTTCAGGTGACCCGGATGGAGGTCAGAAGGGAAGTCGGAAGATTGCACTGCTCGGCCCATGTGTTTTTCCAGGAGGGGAAGGAGGGGCTGGAGCATATGTTGGCAGCCTGAGCTGTAGACCCCTCGGGCGAGATTGTCAGCCCACTCCTTGGTGATAGGGTGCTGATCAAGCACCCTGATCCCCTCCTTCTGGCGCTCCTCTCCGGCCAGTTTCTCCAGATGCCTTCCGAAAACAGCAGGGAGCTGTTCGGTGGCATATTCTTCCTTGAGAGCCAGAAACTCCTCGGAAGCTTTGAATGAATCCCGAACGGCAGAAAGATCGACTATCATTTCAGCAGGGCCATCCGGGATTTGGGGAGAGGCTTCAGAAAACTTGACCTGAGCGGCCTCAGCTGCCGCGATCTTGGCTTGGAGAGAACCCACCTTGACACGAAGCTCCCCGGCCTCAGCTTCTAGCTTCTTCCGCTCCTCGGCAAATGCTCGCCGTTCAGCTTCCACTGCCTGCTCAGCTGTTTCCTTGGCCATCAGCAGGCTTTGTTCCTTTGCCTGCCTGGCCTCTCTGAGTTTCAGGCTGTATATTCCCGCCTAATGATCAGAAAGTAAAATATAAGCACATGATAAGTTATCAAGCAAAGAAAAGGAAAGAGTGAATTATGAGCATAAGATAATGAGCTACCTTCAGGACAGTCAGAGCAATACACTCCTCGGCCTCCTCCACCGGTATCGGGGGAAGATTGTGGCCATTGAGAAATCCTGACGTGGACCAGATCTGGCTCGCCGGACAGCCACCCCGCTCCAACATCTCATGAGCAGGATCGTAGAGGGAGATCCGCTCGAACTGACTAGCCAAGTCAGCCTGATGGGCAGCCACCTCCTCAGCAGAAAAATGGTGGGACTGCTGGTCAGAAAAAAGCTGATCCATCAGCGTGTCAGCATGAGTTTGCTGGTCAGGAGCAACCTGCTGCACAGGTTCTACATCCCGAACAGGTTCAGACTGCTCGGGGACGGGGGCGGATTGAGAGGATGTCCCCTGATCGGCCTTCCTCAACCTTTTCCTCTTTGTCTTCCTCTGCTGCTTGGGAGGAGAAGTTGGTGGCTCATCATCAAATCCCACAGTGAATAGCCTGCTATCATCCATGGCCGGTTGTTCGGGGTTATCTCCTTCGGACTCTGATTCGCCTTGCTGAGGAGCTGGCAAAACAAACAAAGTGCAAAATTAGTACCGAGCGGTTCGCACATGGATAAACAAAATTGTTTCTCACACGGGAAGGACCGCCCGGACCATGGTACTTGGTTTTCAGTCAAGAAACCCAGGAATACGGGCAGTACCTATCCCGGCTTTAATAAGCCGTTCGGGAGTCAGATATGGCATAATCTGGAAGCAACCACCCGCCTCCACAGCAATGATATCCTGGCTAAGGTCTTCAGAGATGAACGGTTCGGGGGACTTTGGCGGAAAGGCATTCCACTTTCTTGGGATTAGGCCGTTTGGGACAGATACAAAAAAGAACCGATCTTTCCATTCCTTGATGGAGGAGGGAGCCTTGGAGAACAAAATATGACCTGATCGGGAACTCGCGACAAGATAGCCCTGGGCTTGTTGTGGGATGACCGAGAAAAAGTAATGAAACAGATCTAAGGAAGGGGTCACCTTAGCTTCCACGCAACGACAAATAAAACCAGCCATTGCCCGGTAGGAGTTCGGCATTATTTGGGCTGGCACTATATTGTAATAATTTAAGAGGGAAACGAAGAAGGGGTGAAGGGGGAACCTAAGGCCAGCCTTAAGGGAATCAAAATGGACCACGACCATCCCTGGGAAGTGGCGCATTGGGTGGAGCCCCGATTGGAGGCGGAAGTTCACCGAATCAGGAAGTAACATCTGGATTTGGGCCCGGTTCTGGGCCGTGAGCTTTTGGCGCCTAAGCCTAATCAGGGCTAGGTCAAGCTTATGGCAGGGAACGCCGCTTGGAGGACCGGCCTTCATAACTTCCAATTCATCCCCCGATTTGGTGCCATCAGGGTAAACGTCGGAGGAGGAAGAGGAATCATCACCGTTAACTTCCGCCGGAATAGGGACAACTTACAGCACATCATTGGGGTTTTCCTCTGGGATTGCAGTGCCGGAAGTAGAGGGTTCAGATGAACGAAGGGGTGCCATTCTCACCGAACGAGGGAACTAAACAGTAGAAGGGAGTTCGAAGGATACCTGAACAGAAGCAGCGGAAGAAGCTCTAGAGAGAAGGCAGAGTACTAAGCCGGAGATATCAAATTTCGAAACCCAGAATCAAAACCAAAAGAGCCCATTTATACTCTGTCACGCCGATTCAGCTGCCAATCAGAAGAGGACACGTTTTTTGTAATGATGACAGAGACACGTGTCGCATAGAGAATCCTTCTCAAGTAATCATGACGTTTATCGGAGAAGTGAAACGGCAGTTGCAGATAACCGTCAAAATATGCCTCGGGAACCGGCGGAATGCCATCCGATACTCACCCGAACAGCATTCGGGCAATAAACTTATACTTCCTTATGCACTCACTACCGTTCGAGACATAGGAAGTGGGGGACTAGTGTTGGGATATTGGGTCCAGGCCCAATATCCCTAGGCCCAAATCCGGGAAGAAGCGGCAAGCCCAAAGAACTCCCGAACGGCATTCGGGATAAAACTTATACTTGGAACATTCTGGGTAACGATTATGCCAAGGTATCAAGGCCCAAATATCGATCGGCGTTCGGGATACTTCAGGTAGAAATTATCACCTATGACGGGGTCCCACACACCGAACCCCTTGACCGAACGGGCAATCAACAAGTGGAGGCCGCATTTAATGCTAGATCATGGCGGCAGCAAGTGGGGGCATGGGTGCTTACATGGCAGAGGTGATAGCCTACCAGATTCGACCACGTGTCCACCTTACCCATCCCCATTTTAGTATAAATATCCATGTTTAGATCATTGTAAGGGGGTTAGCATTTTAATACTCAGAGCTTAGCAATAGATTTACATCTCCTATCCTTGTAATCTCATATTCATCTACCGTTCGGGTAGTCTCAGTGTAATCACATATTTATTGAATATCGGTAGGCTTCTGAGTTGAGCAAATATCTCACTGTTTTATATTTTATACACATTTTAATCCAACCCTATATACCTACAATATCCGAGGCTTGTGTTGGGCTTTCGGATCTTCGGGAATAAACCTCAACATTTACTTACTGAGTATGGTATGGACTATGTTCATGGACGCCTTGTGTGACTAAGTCGCGTTGACTTGCGAGTGACGTCATTTAGTCATACGGCGGTTGTACACGCGCTCAGATGCGGTCTGGGGCGTGACATTTTTACCACGTACCTTGAAGTGATTCGTCATCTATGAGATATGATCTAAGTTTAATAAGACTCAAATCCGCTTAATCGGCTGATTTCATTGAAATTTATGAAATTTTGCCTAAAGTGACAGAGCTAATTCTGCTGATTCATAAAAAACTATATTTATAATACCCCGGAGTATATTTTATTAATAAAATAAAAAATATTACGTATTGTATAAAAAATTGCTAAAATGGTCATCTATAGTAACTTCAGCCAATACAGTCAGAAAAGTGACTTCAACCTTACTTTTTCTTATTACGAAGTATTACATAATTCAGCGCGCGAAATCAAAAGTTTCGTGTTTGGTTAAAAAATTGACTGATAAGCCTGATAAGCTGAAAATCAGGATCACCAAACGGGCTCTTAATTTTGCTTTAAAAAGTTCTCAATTATATTTGGTTAGATTTCTATTAACAAAAATAGCAAAACAGTTGTCGAATACTCTCTTCATTCTTTAATACTTGTCACTTTGGATTTAAATGGAGATTGATAAATGTAGTAGCGATTACTCCGTAATAATTAGGTAGAAAAAGTGAAATTTAAAGAGAAAAATGGGGGTTTAATGCACCGAACCCTAGTGACATAAATTCGGTGCCCTATGTGATTTAAAAAATGCTTCAAATTCTCTTGTATTTTAATTATTAATGCGCAAAATCCGCTCCAAGAATGATTTTACAATTTTGAAATTACTTTTCTTAATAATATGATTGCATCATTGCATGTGCAAGTAACTTTGTCAAAATTTCTAAATGATACAAAAAAAATCTATTTTTCATTTATTTGACAATTAAATTTGTTCATAGAAGAGGTTTTGCGCATTAAGAATTATAACACAGAGATGTTTAAGGGTTGGTTTGCAACCCCTTCTAAAAAAGCACTTCTCAGCTTTTGGCTTTAAAAAAACACTTATTTTTCCAAACACTACAACTTTTATTTTTCTCGGCTTCCGCGTCAAAAGTGCTTTTACTTTTTCTATTACACAAAAAGCACTTATTTTACCAAACACTACCCACTTTTACTTTTCAAAATCACTTTTTTCTCAAACACTATCAACTTTTATTTAATCACTTCTCCCCATTTCATTAAAAAAAGCACTTTTTTAAAAGCAGAAGCTGTTGCAAACAGACCCTAATGCATTTGTTAAATCACAGGGGCGCTCATGTGTCAAATTCATATTTCACAAGGGGTTTGGTGCATTAAATCCGAAGAAAAATAAAAAAAATATGAGAAGAAAAACATGAAAAATGTTGGAAAGACAAACATAAAGAGTACGAAAAAGTAGGGAGATTTCAACAAATAAGACTTAATCATACTAATTTTCCAAAATTAAGACTATAAATTAGCATAAGACCTAAGTACACCTGCTTTGACCAAATTGCCCCCTTTGTTTTAAATCCCCCTGCGCATCAAACAAACATCCTTTGCGCATCAAACAAACATCATCGTGACCTCTCTCCTCTTCTCAATTTAGATCGACCGACTGCCGGGCCATCACCACCGCCGCAGATTTCACCATTACCGATGTCGAAATCACCATCGCCGACGCACCAGATAGCTGCTCGGTTGACTTCATCGGATGCCACCGCCAAAGGTGTCCTCCTCCTCCTCCTCCTCTTCTTCTTTTTTGATTTTGGACATTGACTTTGCCAATTTCGATCTTCTATTTCATATTTTCACAAGACCACCAGGTACTCTGCAAAACTTTTGAAGAAACTAGATCCAAAATCAAACTTGCAAACACTAGACAATACATAGACATTAAGTAGTCAGTAAACAGATAATAAGTTCTAATAATAGTTCAATAGCAGGCAATACATAGACAGTAAGTAGTCATTAAACAGACAATAAGTTCTGATAATAGCTCAATAACAGAGCAGGTCACGTATAACAATATATATACAATTCAGTGAGTTCACTATATCTAATGATCAAATTACATCGAGTGGTTGTCAAAAACTCTGCAATGAAGCAAAATAGGTAATCCAGCCCTCTGTAAAATCGTCGAAGGCCATTAATGGTGGAGCCGTAGACTTCGGAGCCAAGATCTGCCGGAATTTAGCCATGTATCCGGCCAAAACCAGGTTGGTGAGGCCATGTCGATCGATTTCAAACTTCCAGATTGATTTTAATACTGGTGAAGAGGGAGAGACGAGAACGAGAATTGGGGAAGTCTGGGATCGGAAATCGCACTGTATTTTTTCCTTCTTCAGATCGAGTACTCAAGTCAAGGGTAAATTTGGAAAGCTATAATTAAGTTTCCTCATATAGAACTAAATAGGTGATACGAATAGAAAAACATGAGGTAGTTCCCTTTTCGTAAAAGAGCATTGATTTGGTACTACGGAGAGCAAATTTCTCTTGAAAAAGTATCCCGATATGAAAATGTTATAAATAGTACTCGAGTAAGAGACTTTCCCAAAAGAAATACGTACCAAGTGACAAATAAAAATAAAATAAGATAATAAAAATATTACTTGAGAGGAGAAAATTGTTTTTTCCCACACCTTAATTTGTTGCTTTTTGTATTGGAGGCTAACGTTGGACACGTCGAGCTTGGTAACTCAGGCAGTCCAAGTAGCGCTGTGGGCCCGAATGTGGCGGTTTTATATCCCACCAAAAGTAAAGGCTTTTTTCTGGCAGGCATGTGCCGGTTTTCTTCCGACAGTAGACAAACTCTTACTCCGAAGGGTGAATTGCCAAGCGGCATGTCCGTTTTGCTCACGTGAGACTGAATCCCTGGTGCATATCTTCGGGTTATGTCAGAGGGCTACTGAGGTATGGAATCTAGTACGGTGGAACGTCCAAGCTCATGCAGGTATTAATTTTGTACAGTGGGTAGAGAGTTTCTTTCTTAGCAGGGATGAAGAAAGATGTTGTCTATTTGTTATGTTCATCTGGAGTATATGGCGAGCTAGGAATATGATGGTTTGGGAGCAAAAGGAGGTTATTGCAAAAGGAATTGTAGCCAAACCAAAGGCTTTTCTGGATGGTTGGCGTAGAGCGGTAGAGGGATGTATGAAGACCAAGCAACGGAGCAATGTTTTGGCGAGCTGGAAAAGACCGGAGGTGGGCCGACTGAAGTTGAATACAGACGCATCGATAGGTGATGGTAATATTTGCGGCTTGGGGTGGGTGGTCAGAGACAGTGAGGGCAGGTTCATTGCAGGTGGAGTTGATAAATGGTATGGTTCTTCTCCGAAGGTTGCTGAGGCTTTGGCTATTAGGGAGGCACTAAGCTGGCTAAAACAATCTGGCTGGGACTATATTAATGTAGAGTCCGACGCGCTTCAGGTTATCTCAAGTATTAATTCTGGTTCTGATGGTTCGCTCTCGGGGGTGATCATTGATGATATTAGAGATATGTCGACTAGTTTTACTAGTATTTATTTTACTCATATGAAGCGATCTGCAAATCGGGTAGCTCATGATCTTGCAAGAGCTGTTGTTTCTATGTGTGACCGCTATGTTTGGCTTTATCATTTTCCCACTTGTATTTCTGTTTCGTTAGACCACGATTTGATTAATGACAATTAACTAGTTTTGCTTCAAAAAAAACTCCGGATAACACTTTATTGATGGCTAAAATTGGCTCAAAGTCCGTCAGACCGTTTGGCAACACTATTTTTCGGCTTATCAGCCAACTTTTCACCAAACACGTAACTTTTGCTTTCGCGCGCTAAATTGCGTAATAAGCAAAAAAAAAGTAAGATTTAAATTACTTTTCTGGTGTGTTGGCTGAAGTTACTGTAGATGACCATTTTAGCTATTTTTACATATAATTTTTCTTTATTTTATTAATAAAATATATTTTAAAAATAATTTCAGCAAAATCAGTCAAATCAGCCGATTTTCGTGCTACCAAACAGGCTCTTATATGGAGGAGCATATTAGAAGCGCAACAGTTCATATTGAGTAATACTCGTAATCTAGCTACGCCGTGCTTTGGAGAACATTTTAGTCAAAAATGGGAAGGGGGCGGGCTCTGTGTGTCATAGTCAATATTAAGTGTTTATTTTGAGTTTTACTTTTTATTTAACTTGTTTATCTTTTGGGATTAATGCTTGTTGTTTCTTTGTGTTTATTTTGTTTGTGAGCTCTATGGTTGGGACATTTGGGTGTATGTATTTGGTAAATAGTGCTACTAAATTGACCGCTTCACGCTTATGTTATTCGTTTTGTGTCTAACTAGTGTAAAGCCCGGGGCAATGCCCCGGTAGCGCTTCAAATTTGATATGAGTTAAAATGAAAAATACTATGAGCTACCTACATTCAAAATAAATTTGTATTTGTTAAATGAATAAAAATATCAAATTATCCATCATCAAACATTATATATTTACTCTTTAATTAGTCTATATCAAAATTTTTATTGTGGTAGCATTTCGATTGCGGTCACTGTGGTTGCGGCCATTGCGATGCGTATTACAATAGACGTAATGTAATTTATTTTTACATTCGCACAAAATAAGAAAATAATTAGTGTTGATATTCCGATACGATCCAATATGACCACATTATTTTGTTGGGTTACGTGGTAGATTTTCCTAGTGAATTGAAATCTCACTTTCATTGCGGCCCAATGTGATTGCACTACAGAATTGAAATCCATGGTCCATATTTTTTTCACCTGGTTTTATTACTCTCTTCATCCTATTTTGCAAGGCACACGTTACTTTCATTATGTTTAAAAAATATGAAAACTTTCTTAAATTAGTAGACTTTTACTTCTCACTTTATTCTTTATTTATCGTTTCACAATATACTTCTTTTTCAATGCATACTACATTTTCTTACTTTTTGAAGGTTAAAAAAAATGTAAAACAACAACTTTATTCTTGTTTTTAAGATTGCACCAAATCGAAATGTATCTTACAATTGGAGGGAAGGAGTACAATGTGTTTTTGGAAAATTGACATTCAATTCTTTCTAAGCATTTTTGTAAGAGAATAAGTGTTTATTATTGTGATACTTTAGTAAAGATTTCAGTTTTGCAGGGCAAAATTAATTTCATTTATCAACTTTTTTGTACATTTAATTCTGTGTTTTATAATGACTTGAAGACCATTTCAAGTTTTGAGTTTATGGTAGGCCATTTGATTAATTATATTCAATTGGAGTTTTCTTTAGGTGATATTGGTGCATATTACATGTATTGATGACTCTTTTCAATTTATTTAAGAAACTTTAATATTTGATTTGCATTATTTTGTTAATTTAATTGATTGGACTTGGACTTAGAGTCTTAATACATATGATTGTAGTAAATTTGATGTTTTAAATGAGAAAATTAGAAATTTAGTCCCAAAAGTGGACGTCACTGGACGCCTAATGTGGACGAATTTAGCGATCACACATCCAATAGTGTAAGAGAGTAAAGTTACATATAGACCCATCTCATGTACGAATGTTTTATACAAGATCATCACAAAGGTCATTGCGGCTAGGTTAATTCCGTGTCTTCCGGGGTTAATTGATCATGCCCAAGGTGCCTTTGTTGATGGCCGCCTCATGGTTGATAACATTTTCCTTGCCCAGAAACTTGTTAGAGGATACACGAGGAAGCGGATCTCACCGAGATGTATGATCAAGGTGGATCTGCGTAAGGCCTATGATACCATATCGTGGGAGTTTCTTGACTTTGTTCTCAAGGGATTGGGCTTCCCTTTGAGATTTGTAGGATGGATAATGGAATGTGTTACTACGGCCTCATTCTCTGTCTCTTTGAATGGGTCATTGTATGGATTTTTTGAAGGGAAAAGGGGCATTCGTCAAGGTGACCCTATGTCCCCGCTTTTGTTTGTCCTTTGCCTCGAATATTTTTCCCGGTTACTCAATTTGAGAACCAAGGAACCGAATTTTAAATTTCACCCGAAATGTGCGCCACTGAATATTTCACACCTGGCCTACGCGGATGACCTAATGTTATTTTCTAGGGGGGATAAGTTTTCCATTGAAATACTTGTTAAGGCCCTACAAGATTTTGGGGACGCATCGGGCCTAAGGGTGAATTATAACAAATCAAATATTTTTGTGGGTGGCGTAAATGAATTTGATCTTCAAAATATTCTAGATATTGTTGACTTTGGGCAAGGAACCTTTCCGGTCAAATACCTTGGAATTCCTCTTGCGCCACTTAAGGTTTCGGTGGCACAATATGCCCCCTTACTTGACACCATTTCGGACTTTTTGCTGGCATGGAATACGAAATCCATTTCGTATGCTGGAAAGATTGAGCTAATACGATCGGTGATCCAAGGGGTCCAATCGTTTTGGCTCCAAGTCTTCCCCATGCCGCAAACGATATTGGACCGTATTGTATCCATTTGCCGAATTTTCCTTTGGGGAGGGAAGTACGCCTGATAAGTCCGTATTTAGACACGCATTTGATGCGTGTCTGGGTTGGATTTTGATGATTTTCCTGGCTTTAAGGTGATGCAAGTCTCAATTTTGGCTCAAGTTGTGTTTAACAGGCGTTGGATCGAGTTTCATAGCATTTGGAGTTGATTTGAAGAAGTTAGAGTCCGGCAATCGGCGCTTGAGAGGCATTCGGGAAGGATTTGAAGGCATTCGAGAAAGATTTGGAAGATTTGGAGGCCACCGGGAGATTCAGGATGATGTTTTGATGAAGAAAGAGCTATTGGATCGATCGAGTAGTCAAACGGAGGCTTAAAACGGAAGAAATCGAAGAAAATGAAGAAGAAAGGCCACGCACGGCCGTGCGTACAGTGACGCACGGCGTGCGTGCGTGGCAGTAGCGGCCAAGGAAAGTAATGAGCAACGCACGGCCGTGCGTCCGGGTACGCACGCCGTGCGTCCAAGGCGTTGATTGAGGGAGAGCTACTGGCAACAACGCACGGCCGTGCGTCCGGGTACGCACTCCGTGCGTTCAAGGCATTAAAATGGCGAAAGGCTACTGGCAGCAACGCACGGACGTGCGTAGGGGAACGCACTCCGTGCGTTGCCTATTTTCACGCGCAGGTCCGTCGGACGCACGGCAGAAACGCACGCCGTGCGTAGGCTCCGTGCGTACCGCGGATCTGTCCTTTTTCGACCCAAACTCATTGTTTTCTATAAATAAAGCCTCCCTAACCCCGTTTTGAGGGGGGAAACCTAGAGAGAAGCTTAGGTACGTGTTTTACAGTGTTTTTCCGCTATTTTGTTCAAGACCCTGAGATTCTTTGTAAGTTTCATCTTTTTAATTAATGACAATTATTTCTATTCATCCCAATTCTATTGATTCTTCAATTATGAATTGTGAGTAGTTAAATTAGGGATTTGGGGTTGATGAAGGGGTTAATCATGATGTATGGCTAGATTCTTGTCGGTCTAATTGCATGAATGCCGTTTAATTTGTGTTTGAATAATTTAACTGATATCTCTTGTAACCTAGATGGCCACTAGAATTACAATTGCATGTAGAATAAATTAAGAGAGATCTAATTTGTTCTAGGACACATTCACACACACTTAATCGTTCGCTAAGAGATTAGTAGCGATTAAGGGGCCGTAAGCTCGCTCGTCTTGGCAATAATTTAGGATCCTGTCGCATGAGAGATCAGCCTGGTCCCCTAAATTATTGTACTCTACGCCGCGAGAGCGGTAAGAACTTAGTAATGATTAGCTAGGCTCAATTAAATTAATTTCATGTAATTAGGCCTGATCTGCCAGAAATCTGGTTACCCCGGAATCGATCCCTGTTCCCTTCGTCATTAATTAGAAAGAACCCCCTAGGTTAATTGTTCACATTAGTTTAATTTAATTTTTATTCAATCAATCAATCTCGCACACTTGCATTTTATTTTATTTTATTTTATTTTATTTTTATTCGCTGAATTTAGTTAATCTTTAATTCCCTTTTGTCCGTCCCTGTGGAGACGATACTCGTACTTTCAACCACTTTACTACATCATTTTTAAGTGCGAGAAAACTCACATCAGTTTTTGGCGCCGTTGCCGGGGACGGTGTCGGATTTAAGGGTTAATTAATTTTAGCGACTTGTTTTAGTTTTTCGTAGGATTTTTGTCTGCTAACCTTGCAGGTCAGATTTGTTTATGCATACACGCTCAAAGAAGGGAGAATCACTTGTCCCTCTTAATCCTGAGATTGAGAAGTTTGCTAGACAGAACCGCAAGGTTTTTCTTGAGAAGAACGCAACCATGGATCAACCATCCGCATCTGGAATAGCTGGGACGTCTGAGGTCCAAACCACTTCTGGTAATCTGGATTTTTATGTTAATACCTCTCCCCAGTCTTCACAAGAAAATTCACCTAGAGCTTATCCGGGGTATCAAAATCTCCGTACCCCATTCTTCGCCCAAAATCAGTCCACTCCACAACTAAATCTTCCACCACTCTATCAGCTCTTTCAAAATACTTCTATTGCTCCCGAAACCACGTTTCAAAATCAAACCTTTGGGATGCAAGGTCTAGGGCAAAACAATCCAGTCTTTCAGTCCAGACAGAACCAACCGCCAATCACACAAAATCCACCCCTTACTCAGCCACAAAATCAGCCCTTCCAAACCCAATATCAACAATTCCATCAACCCCAACCGCAGCCAAATGTCATCCATCCACAACCCATTAGACCCCAACCAGTTCATCAGCCGAGATATCAGGCTCCTCCATTCCAACATCATGTCCCATATAACAATCCGCTCTATCAGGGAGAGAGCATTGCAGATTTCCTTACTCCGAACATCACAGAGTATGACAGCATTCAAGTGCAGGGAATTACTGCACCCCGCTATGAGATCAACCCAGCAGTAATTAACATGGTGTCCAATAATCAGTTTGGAGGGAGCTCTACAGAAGATCCAGTGGCACACATTACCAAATTCTTGAGGATGTGCCAAACTTTCAAGATCCCTGGGCTAGATGATGATCAGGTACGGATGCTACTATTCCCTTTCTCTTTGAGGGATGACGCGCAGAGGTGGTTGGATAGCAATCCACATCACCACATTCAGACTTGGGATCAGCTGCACAAGGCCTTCATAAAAGAATACTTCCCAACATCAAAGGCCATAAAGTTAAAGAAGCAGCTACAGGAATTCAAGCAAGGTTCTTTGGAAACACTAGCTGAGGCGTGGAAGAGATTCAAAGTGCTGAGAAGAGCTTGCCCTCAAGGCAAGATGACTGATTGTGAGGTTCTATCTTGTTTCTATAGTGGACTCAACGATGAAGGGAAGATGATGCTTGATGCTTCGGGTGGAGGAGCTTTTCCTCAATTACCATCTGAGGTGGCGGAAGAATTAGTTGAGAAGATTGTGTCAAATAATGCTTCATGGTACAGCTCTCGGGACACACCTCACCAGAAGGCCCCGGGATTGTACGAGATCAGTGAGAATTCTGCCCTTTCTGCAAGGGTAGATGCTTTGACCAGTTTGATTCAGAAGCTTGCTACAACTGTGGAAGACAATCAAAAGAAGACGGAACTTGCTCTCTCGGTGCCCGGTGTGAATATGGTAGCCCCCGTTCCTATTAGTCCCTCTTGTACTATGTGTGGGGGACTCCATTCGCCACATGAATGCACTATGATGGCATACTCGGCAGCCCCTGGAGTAGAGCAAGTTGATGCGATGAATTATCAGCGACAGGGCTACTACAATCAGCCCTACGGACAGCACCAACAGGGGAATTACGGGCAAGGAAATCAGCAGCAGCAGCAATCTAGGAACTATAATCAGCCCCAAGCACCTCAGCCAGGGCAAGAAAATTTTATGAGAGAGACTGACCAAAAGTTTGCTAGCTTGGAAGAAACCCTCAAACGTTTCATACAAGCTTCTGAGGTAAATAATCAACAAGCAAATGCAAGGATGCAAAACATGGAAAATCAAATAGGGCAACTTGCAAAAGCCGTTTATGAGAGGCCTCAGGGATCCCTCCCTAGTAATACCGAGCCAAACCCAAGAGAACATGTCCAGGCAATCACTTTGAGGAGTGGAAGAGAGCTAGAACCTGCTGCCACAACAAAGAAGCCCGATGAAGTTGAAGTTGAACCGGCTGCCCGGGAAGAAGAAAAGGAGAGAGAAGAGGGAAGAGAGGTGGCGGCTGCACCAAAACAGCCCGTTCCAGTCAAGAATTACACCCCACCTCTCCCCTATCCGGCACGATTGACAAGGAAGAATGATAGTGACCAGTTTAGTCATTTTCTGAAACTCATGAAACAAATCCAGCTTAACATACCATTCGTGGATGCACTAGCACAAATGCCAAAGTACGCGAAGTTCATGAAGGATCTGCTTACAAATAAGAGGAAGCTGGAAGAAGCGTCCACTGTGAGGCTTAACGTGGACTGCTCAGCTGTGATTAGGAGGGATCTACCAGAGAAGCTTAAGGATCCAGGTTCTTTTACTATACCCTGCTTAATAGGTGATCTTTCTTTTGATAGGGCCTTGGCTGATTTGGGTGCAAGCATTAATTTGATGCCATTCACTTTGTACGAAAAGCTTGCACTCGGTCCACTTAAACCTACACGTATGTGCATTCAGTTGGCTGATCGTTCAGTCAAATATCCCCAAGGGATTGTTGAGGACGTGTTGGTTAAAGTGGACAAGTTTATTATTCCCGTAGACTTCGTTATTTTGGACATGGATCAGGATCGAGAGGTACCATTGATTTTAGGCAGACCATTCTTGGCAACTGCCAGAGCACTTATTGATGTTGGAGATGGTAAGCTTGTCCTCCGCGTTGGGGATGAGACTGCCACCTTTGATATGTCCAAAATAATGAAGAGGCCCTGTCAGGATAGCGGAGAGTGTTTTTATTTGGATGACATAGATTCGATGGTGGAGGATTGCACCCCTAACATGCTTTCTAATGAAGCCCTTTCAGACCTTTTGTTTGAGGACAGTGTGGCAGCAGAGGATCTTGAGCCCCTCCCTAGTTTCGATTGTCTTATGATTAGTGGAGAGGAGGACTCAACTGATGCTAGTTCTGTGCAGGGGACAGAAGATGATTTAGATAAGGTGGAGAAGAAAAATTTTCAGCCCGATTCCTTTTTTGTTAGCCCTTCTCCATTAAATCTAAAGTCTCTTCCCTCCCACCTTAAGTATACGTTTCTTGATGACAGTCCTGACCCCCCTATTTTTCTTGCATCCGGGCTTGAGCTATCCCAAAAATCAGCATGTCTTAATCTACGTAGTGAACAAAGGGAAGCTCTAGACCGGAAAATTTCTGACACAAATGGGATTAGTCCATTCTTTGACCCATTCTTTGCTAAAGGGCCTGATAAAGGCCCCGATCCATTCTTTTGCTTTACGGGTGACCCTGAGATGCGTATTTGTTTTCATGAATTTAAGGTCTTACGCCATCTCAGGGCATTTGTTGATAGGAGTTTTGATTTGTGGAAGACTAATTCTCTGAGAGGGAGTATCTTTGATTGAGTTTTTTTTTTTTTGATGAGGTGGTTGCGTCGGGCAAACGACGTTAAAAATAGCGCTTCTCGGGAGGCAACCCGAGCTTTTTTCTACTCTTGTTTTTTCTTTTGCGTTGTTTGTTGTTTGGTTGTTTTGCTTTGTGTTTTTGTTGCAGCCCAGGGTCTTGTTATAGGGAGGATGTGCCGAGGATCATTGACTCAATTTAGTTCTGCACCGGCCAGCGCTATAGGGGAGTTTCCATGATTCTTTTTACTCGATGCGTAATGTTAACTTGAGTTGATTTTGAGCACGCGTGACCCTTTCCTCTTTACCCCTAATACATAATGCATATTTGGTCATCGAGGACGATGCCAAAGTTTAAGTGTGGGGGAGTGAATTGGGCATTCGGGCAGTGGTTGTTACATGAGATTATTAGAGTTAGCATGCACAGGTGTTAGTTGTATATTCATAAGAAATTCATGCAAAATTTTTGAAAATTTTTCTTTAAACTGTGTCTTTGTGAGCTGGCTAGCGTTTTGACTATGCTTTTAGAACATCTTTGAAGTGTTTAGGCTTAAATTGCTTGCATTATAATCTAGTTGTTGAAAGGATGAAGGCATTAGTCACCCATTGAATTTTCCATTAATCATCTACCCCACCTGAATAAAATCCTTTAGGAGAAGCCATTTTGAGCCTGACCATTCTTTGTTACCCAATTAATTAAGCTCCATAGTCAAATGGCCTGTGTTCCTTACCCGTGAATATTTCTGACTTAGTCTTGATGTTTAGGGAATTAAGGGATTAATTTGCCAAGTTTAGGGAATTTTGTGTAGGAGCCATTTTTGGCACTGTTCCTATGCCCCAAATGGGGTAAGAGCAGTCACTTTTTAGGAATTTGATACTTTCGAGGATTGCATTGTAGGCATGGATTCACTTTTAAATTAATGAACTTAAAATTGCTATTTTTCCTTGGTGAGGCCGAGATTAGAATGGGGTAATGTCTAGTGAGAATCCGAAAGATGAAAAATTAATATAGCTAGACCTCTTGCCTTACGAAAAAGAGAATGGGAGCCCCGGTCAAAAAGCATAAGATGAGACTTGGGTATCTTTCGAAAGAAACGGCGTTCTCGTGCCAACATGACAAGGGAAACTGAATTTAATTAATGAACTTGGAGGCTATCTCAAAATTTAGTTTTAGTCCTCCGCGTACTTCAAGTATACGTCAAAGCACAAATGTGCCGAGACGGTTTAGCTTAGTTGTACACCATGTCTACTCTTTGCATAGGTTTAAATGATTGTTCCTAATTTGTGGCCTACTGAGTTCCTTGTTCCTAGGAATAGCACTGAAGTTCCTGAATGCATTGAGTCTTTGTTAGAATATTCCGATCTCTCAAAATAAAGGGACTATCATTATTATCCATTCACCATCACATTCACAAGTCCTTCTGATCAGTAGCTAGCTTATTTGTGTAGGCTGTCATTACTTTGAGGATGTTGTGAATAATTGTGTCAAATAGTTTAGCTTGAGTATAAAGGTGTAGTTTAGGGAAGAATTTTCTTGGTTTAGATTGGCTGTCCTGTGAATATCCCTTTAACTATGTGTGTATGCTAACTATTTGAAATTTCGTGTGGTGATTATCGTAAGTCCCGTGGTTCGATTTGCTTGAGGACAAGCAAAAGCTTAAGTGTGGGGGAGTCTGATAAGTCCGTATTTAGACACGCATTTGATGCGTGTCTGGGTTGGATTTTGATGATTTTCCTGGCTTTAAGGTGATGCAAGTCTCAATTTTGGCTCAAGTTGTGTTTAACAGGCGTTGGATCGAGTTTCATAGCATTTGGAGTTGATTTGAAGAAGTTAGAGTCCGGCAATCGGCGCTTGAGAGGCATTCGGGAAGGATTTGAAGGCATTCGAGAAAGATTTGGAAGATTTGGAGGCCACCGAGAGATTCACGATGATGTTTTGATGAAGAAAGAGCTATTGGATCGATCGAGTAGTCAAACGGAGGCTTAAAACGGAAGAAATCGAAGAAAATGAAGAAGAAAGGCCACGCACGGCCGTGCGTACAGTGACGCACGGCGTGCGTGCGTGGCAGTAGCGGCCAAGGAAAGTAATGAGCAACGCACGGCCGTGCGTCCGGGTACGCACGCCGTGCGTCCAAGGCGTTGATTGAGGGAGAGCTACTGACAACAACGCACGGCCGTGCGTCCGGGTACGCACGCCGTGCGTTCAAGGCGATAAAACGACGAAAGGCTACTGGCAGCAACGCACGGCCGTGCGTCCGGGTACGCACTCCGTGCGTTCAAGGCATTAAAATGGCGAAAGGCTACTGGCAGCAACGCACGGACGTGCGTAGGGGAACGCACTCCGTGCGTTGCCTATTTTCACGCGCAGGTCCGTCGGACGCACGGCAGAAACGCACGCCGTGCGTAGGCTCCGTGCGTACCGCGGATCTGTCCTTTTTCGACCCAAACTCATTGTTTTCTATAAATAAAGCCTCCCTAACCCCGTTTTGAGGGGGGAAACCTAGAGAGAAGCTTAGGGACGTGTTTTACAGTGTTTTTCCGCTATTTTGTTCAAGACCCTGAGATTCTTTGTAAGTTTCATCTTTTTAATTAATGACAATTATTTCTATTCATCCCAATTCTATTGATTCTTCAATTATGAATTGTGAGTAGTTAAATTAGGGATTTGGGGTTGATGAAGGGGTTAATCATGATGTATGGCTAGATTCTTGTCGGTCTAATTGCATGAATGCCGTTTAATTTGTGTTTGAATAATTTAACTGATATCTCTTGTAACCTAGATGGCCACTAGAATTACAATTGCATGTAGAATAAATTAAGAGAGATCTAATTTGTTCTAGGACACATTCACACACACTTAATCGTTCGCTAAGAGATTAGTAGCGATTAAGGGGCCGTAAGCTCGCTCGTCTTGGCAATAATTTAGGATCCTGTCGCATGAGAGATCAGCCTGGTCCCCTAAATTATTGTACTCTACGCCGCGAGAGCGGTAAGAACTTAGTAATGATTAGCTAGGCTCAATTAAATTAATTTCATGTAATTAGGCCTGATCTGCCAGAAATCTGGTTACCCCGGAATCGATCCCTGTTCCCTTCGTCATTAATTAGAAAGAACCCCCTAGGTTAATTGTTCACATTAGTTTAATTTAATTTTTATTCAATCAATCAATCTCGCACACTTGCATTTTATTTTATTTTATTTTATTTTTATTCGCTGAATTTAGTTAATCTTTAATTCCCTTTTGTCCGTCCCTGTGGAGACGATACTCGTACTTTCAACCACTTTACTACATCATTTTTAAGTGCGAGAAAACTCACATCAACGCCAAGGTGGCGTGGGACGATATTTGTCTCCCTAAGAAGGAAGGGGGGCTTGGCATACGGAATGCAAAGGTGTGGAATCAAGCCCTACTTTCCCGAACACTTTGGGATGTTCATCTTAAGAAAGACACCTTGTGGGTAAAGTGGATAAATGGCGTTTACCTTAAAGGAAAAAATGTGTGGGATTTTATCCCACATAGCCGTGATTCCAATTTCATGAAGAGTCTGGCAACAATTAGGGACAAGATTAGGGGCTGTTTTAATAATCGTAATGATACCATCCTTGGGCTAGCCTCTAGATCTGTTAATGGCAAACTAATTTCTAGCAAAGTTTATGAATTATTGAGGATTAAAGGAACGGTTAGGGTGTGGATGAGCTTTATTTGGAAATCTTATATACCCCCTAGGTTCTCTTTCATGACTTGGCTCGCATTTAGAAATAGGCTACCTACCCAGGATAGCCTTGGATATTTGCATATTGTTAACAGATGTGACCTTTGCAAGGGTGACTTGGAAACAATGCCACACCTATTTTTTCTTTGTCCTTTCACTTGCAGGATATGGAGAAAGATTAGGGAATGGATGGGCATGGACAACCAGATGACCACCCTGCAAAGTTCGGTCAAGTGGATTCTCAAGAAGCATAAAGGCTCAACCCTGAAGGCCAAAGCAGTCCGACTCGCCTTTTGCGCCGCAGCATATCACATATGGCGGGCAAGAAACGCTTGTAGATTTGATGACTGCGTGAAGACCGAAGAGGAAATTATTTCGAAGATTAAACATGTGGTGTATAAGATATTGTTTTCCTTGTACCCACATGACTTGATCAAGTTTTGAGGCTGGGAGGCCACCTTACAGTTGAGGAGGATGCGCCATTCACGAAGTTGCACATGGCAATTTTTTGAAGTTTTTGCACATTTGGTCCTTAGCTTGACCTGAACTACTATGATCTGTGTGCGTGCATTTTGGGCAGCACCGATGTATTTTTGTTAGGGGCAGCTTGGTATTATGTACTAAGGCCTATTTGATTTTGAACTTTGATAGATCAAATTAAAACCTCCTTTAACCCCTACACTAGGTAGGGGTGGGGGGTTTTTAGGAGATCTAGAACCCTTTGATGTATAGGTTTTCTTTGGGTGTTAATACATATTTACATTTCATCCAAAAAAAAAAGAGAGTAAAGTTACATGATTAATAACAAATAATACGCTCAAAAGTTACCGGACTCGCAAATATGCTCAAAAGCTACGGGACTAACACAACACATCTCCCCATTTTTCCATCACAAAATTATTTTAGTTTACTTTTCTTGGTTAATACAATATCATTTTATTATTCCTCTAATTTTGATTGTAGATTTGTAATCATTTTAGATATGTGATCATTTGTGTTTCAATAGAACTTTTAATATAGTTTGTAAATATATAATTTTTGTAATCAACCTCGTAAACCATTTTTTTTAAATAAAAAAATTGGGATGAATGAGAGTACATTATTATTGTTATTCAGACCTCGGATTGTTAATTCATCTATCTTTCGGGTCCTGAATTGATAAAATTAAAATTCCTATATTATAAATGCATTCAAATTTCATTTGCTAAACTCTTGATAAGCATTGAAAAGTCAAAGCCCTATTATTACGTGTTTGATAGCATTGAAAATATTGGGAGTGTTTTTCGTATGTATTTTGTAATATTTAAGTAGTGATATTAATTATTTTTGTTAGCATATAACAGATTGGCACCTCAGTTGTTTTTAACCCAAGTTACTATATAAAACTATAGATGTACATGAAGTATATTATTTATTTCACAAATGAAATTTTAGAATGTTATTAACTGCATCTTGACAAAGCTTTGAGTATTTTAAATTATGTAATTATTCCAATAAATTTGTATTTGTAAAAAACATATGATCATTGTGTGAAAATATCCTTTTATATAAAGTTCATAATATATAAATTACATATGCAAGTTTGAGTTACTTATCTGACACCGCATTAAAGTTTGAGATATTTAAATTATTCTCCCCTAATATATATGAATTACATTTTTCTCCTAGTGGGATGGTATGTATTAAATGTATTTTAAATTAGAATCCTAGTGGGTTTTAATGTCTCCAAAATCCAAATTACACTGAAATTGGATTCCCGTAAATGCCGTATTGTATTTTCAAAGATCTCGCAGAGTCCTTGAGAATATATCTAGAGTAGAATCGTAGTCAATGGAGTGTCTAATGTTTTCAAAAACCGTGAGAATAAATATTTTTGTTAACCAATAATAGAGTGACATGTCGGCAATTTATAACTGGGCTTTACTATATAAAGATGTGTAATATTGTTTTTTTATGGTGAGTGACTTTATATCTATTTAGAGGACTTGCGATCAATCCAAATGGTATGTTTTGCATGTACCTATTATCTTAAGGTGACAACTCCGGTACCCTCCTAAAAAATGGAGTACTGTACCTACCATTCATTTGATTGGACCACATCACTTTATCATTTTTAATTTACATTTAAATAATTCAACTGCTACATTCTCATTGATCCATTTGGACAAAAGTATGGTACCTTATGAGTACCATAGAATCAACCTTATCTTAATATTATAAACCTTTACTATAAAAAGTTCCCTTTTGGAATATCTTTCCAAGTCGGTAGTAGCGTCATTCCGGCTTATTAAATGATGAAAAACTACATCCAATATGTCTTATTCATTTATTAGGTTGAGACTTACTCCGTATAACATAAGGTCAAACTTATATCAGAATAAATTTATGAGATGAGCTGTAAAAACTAAAGGTCAATATTGTGGCACATACGTAGTATATCAAATTGATGTCAAATCTTTAGATTCAGTTCGTTTATGTTGTCTTCAAAGACATAAATGATGTCTTTCTCGATTCATTATCCATCTAAGATCGGACGATCACCTCATTACTAATTAAATCAATTCTAATGAGTAAAGTGCATAATTATATGCTGTCTCGCTTTTTTTTCCCTTGGAGTGAAGAGTTGGAGGATGACTTTACTATTTTGATTTATTGTAACAATTTAATTAATTAATTAGTGACGTGGGCTTACTTTTATAAGAAATGCACCCATGTTAGTATCACGTAAAACTCATATGCAAAACCTCTTGTGAGCTACCGAAATTCAACTAAACTAAATATAATGTCAATTGCAATAGAAGTAAATAGAAATAATGAAATCGGGCTCAACAAATCGTTATCTCCTTAAAATGAATTTACTCACAAGAGAAGTAGCAATAGCTTCCCAAAATAGAACGGTTTCTACGTTTCCAAAGAACACCAACGAACTCAAAGATGCAACATTTATGGTGTAACGGGTGGGAGAAGAAAGGAATCAAAATCATGATTTCGTATATGACATAAATACACGCAATTATGAGTGTATATATAGAGCTCTGGTCAAAAGACTCTACATCCAAAAGACACCCTTAGAAAGAAAGGTTGTGACCCTTCTTCTAAAAACCAAAAGGTTGTGTCTATTGTCAAACATTATCCGAAATGTAGAGCAAACAAATAGAATTATCTTTAAGCCATGCACTTGGGCGGTCGGTTTAAGACCCTAACCCGAAACCCGGTCCCGCCGGCCGAGCGACGACGGTATATACGTGTAAGATATAATTGCACGCTTATGATAATTGCCATATTCAAACACTTGCACTAGTTGATGAAAACGAAGTTGTAGAACTGTAGTCGATCCATTTACAATTTAGAGGGCCGGTTTGTATGTTTGAAGGTCTATGAGTGGAAAATTAAAATGAGCTTAATTTTAAAAAAATTATAAAACTCTTTTCTGTCTAATGTTTTTTCACTCCAGGGGGCTTCTGGGGGAGGGGGGCTGGGAAGCCTGGAGTAATTGGGGCTGAAACTCACTCTATTGAGTTTCGAACCCGAGATTCCCGTAAAGTAGAGTGAGTCGGTGACCAGCTGGGCTGGACCGCTTCCTCTTTTCTGTCTAATCTAACATGCATAATAGTAAGAGTTTTTCTAAAATATTACTCATAAAAAATCTACAAACAAAAATGTGACTATTTGTCTAAAATATTACTCATAAAAAACCTACATACTCTGTGTAAATTCTATTGTCACTATGATGTAACATTTGAATAAAATAATGATTACTAAAGTTACTGACATTTTTGTCCATTCTTTTGTTTTGACTATATGTTTACAAATATTTCTAATAATAATATTTCAAGACATCTATAAAAATTTGAAAAGCTCTTTTCTATCTTAACCAATATTATCAACTCCTAATTTACCCCTCTTATGATGTGATCATTCTGAATCGTTTCATTTTTGGTAGGTAAATCATTTTTCTTCTTCAAGTTCTCAGAGCATCTCCAATGTTATAATGTGCACGGTGCACATTTGGCATGAGTGATAGCCACATAAATATTATCAAATAAACTATCTCTCTCCTTATTTGAATGATTTTATACAATTTTGGTAAGTTTTTCCCTGCAATGTCAACAACAATGTCAACAATTAGACGGTCTCCTTGACATTGTGGAGAAAAACTTGCCAAAATTGTATAAAATCATTTAAATAAGGAGAGAAAGAATTTCTTTACTAATATTTATGTGGTCATCTCTCATGCCACGTGTGCACCGTGCACATTATAGCATTGGAGATGCTCTCATCTTGAGGAGATATTCAAAATGTTATTTCTTTACACATTTTTCTATTGAACTTTTTTAATTTTTACTCAGGTCTGATTTCTCCAATCTTCTCTTATTTTTTATTTTTTCCTATCTAGATTCAATCATTTCTATTACACTTTGAAATTAACTAAATTTATGAATTTAATTAAAATTGAATTTTTTATCTTACAAAATCAACAAATTACAACACCAACACTCAATAAATAAAAATCAACAATTAAGAAGTAGAACTCAAACAATCAACTATAAGAAAGCCCAAAACTCCAAAATAGTTAACTGTTAAGCCCTTAGGTGATTGAGAAATAAGAAATGATACTATAGGACATCCTTTCTGCCTCTCTTTATTATTGGGCCTTCCGGATCAGTTGGGCTGGTAAAAATCAGCATACTCAAAACCATTAACAAGATATAAACTGGGGCCTAATTCATTTGCGTATGTTCATTGCTTTCGTCCAGCCTTGTGCTTAGCGTGATTAATAAGATATACTTTAAAGTTTAAACAAGAACGTAGTTTTTCTGTATCTCAAAAGGTTCAGTCAATATAGTCATTTTTGTCATAATTTCATCAATTTGGGTAGATTCAACCGACTCAGTCAACTTTGTCATAATTTCAACTTGAATGTTACCAAAGAGACCGTACATTTTATAATTACAACTTTGTCATAATTTAAACTTCAGTGTTACCAAATAGACCGTACATTTTATAATTACTTCTGTCATTATTTCAACTTCAATGTTACCAAAGAGACCGTGCATTTTATAAAATTATAATTACAGTTTGTAAGAAACTTTGTGAAAACTAAGGAGAAGAAGATCAATGTAGATGGGTATACTCCCTTCGTCCCGCAATAAACTTCTCGATTTGACTTCACACAGATTAAGAAAATAAATTTGACTTTACTGTAAAGTGCACTGTTATGCACTGTTCAAACACTGTTTGACACTGTTTGACACTGTTTGGCACTGTTTTGATGTAAATAAATTGCCAAATAAGGAAAGTTTTGAAGTGTGAAGTTAATTTCGGGATTGTCCAAAAAGGAAAGTGTTAAGTTTATTTCGGGACGGGGAGATTATTTTTTTATCTATGCAATGATAGGGTCGTGGGTCAGCATGGGCGGGCGCGCTGTGACCCGCAGCCGTCCATTCTGAGAACGAGACTGGTTTGAGTCTGTCTCCGGGCACCGCTCATATGCCTCATTCTCATGCCCAGCCAAACATGCCTTTGTGTATAGGTTGGTGGGTAGAAGGCCATTACCCCTTCGCTTTAATTGCGTTTCTAATCTTGTGAAAGATGTCTCTACCCTATGGTCCGAATCCATTGCTAATATCCATTTGATTTTATTTGTTCTCATTATAAAGTCATAATGTAGATGTGACAGCTCTTTTCTCTTTGTGGGATTGAAATTGCTTTATTTTTTAATAAGTTTAACTGATTGATACAAAAAGTAGAAGAAACAAAGGATGGGTGACCGGGGAAAAGGAAACCAATCATCATATTCAATGTGTGGTGAGCATTTGGGTAGTGATTTTGTACCTTTGATTTATGATTGATGAAGATTTCTAAAAGATGGAATTTATGATAGAATGATTTGCAAAAAAAAAATGAATTTATGATGGAATGATTTGCAAAAAAAAATGAAAAAACATATCAACTTGTCAGAGACCAGCGAATGAAGATGGATGCAACTGTTGGATTATTCCTGAATTACGATAAGATAGAACTATTGTAAGGAGACCATTAAAACGTTGAATTATTAGTTTCCATTTTCCTTTTTTTTGAAAAAAATGTCACTTTTGATTTGCTTGGGGACAGAATATTTTTGTAAAAAACAATATTTCACTAGTGAGTTTGTGATCTCAAATTTCCTAATCTAGTTTGGTCTTATTTGATCTGATCTGATATGATTTGATCTTTCTGATCTGGTCGGAGTTGATCTGATTTGGGGCTGAAATAAGTTCAAGTAAAAACAACCTTGCATGTTTATACTTTTATAAACTAATTATTTCGATATTAATTCTTACGGAGTATTAGTATATTAATTGATCATTTAAATAAATAAACAGGGTGCATGGCTTCCACTACTCTATGGAGTCCCAGCACCCATGCCAAGAAAGAATGTGCAATAGGAGAAATACATTTTAAATCCAGTTTTGACACCTGTGTGCAATAGGCGATATTTTATTCATTTTAGAAATATTATACTCTCTCCGTTCTTTTTTATTAGTCCTTCTTTCCTTTTTGAGACGTTTTTTTTATTTGTCCTCCTTTCTTTTAAGGAAAGTTTTTGAGAAAATACTCTCACTTTTATTACTTTTACCTCACTTACTTTCTATAAACTATTTTCTCTTTTCTACTTTACTATCACTTTACTCTTTTTAATACACTCACTTTCCTACTTTATCATCACTTTACTCTTTTTAATATATACCATATTTCCTACTTTATCATTTACCATACACACTTTATACTTACCCTACTACTTTATTATTAAAACATGTGCCAAACCCTAAGAGGACTAATAAAAAAGAACGGAGGGGTAACTTATTTCTCTTATTTAATTTGTCTTCATATTTCTTTCATGACAAACAAATATAAATAAGCTTAATCCATTAAATACTTTTTTCTTTCGTTCTACAATCTTTCTTTCTTTCCCAATACTTTCCTAAGCAAACAAACAATAATAATGTATTGAATTTTGAAGAAGAAGAAACAATAATTAGGGTGAAATTGAAAGACGTCGCTGTAAGTTCGAGATCATAACCATTTCCGAACCACTCTCTATTCCTATACATTTATCCAAAAAGATACACATTCTATGAATATATAAAAATATATCCGTTGATCCAAAAGGTGGAATCTCCCCAGGAGCCGCCACACTCCGACCCGACAGGATGGTGAAAGAGTAAGTCACGGTGATTCGGTCAGTAAAATAGCAGTAGGTCATACACCCATGTGCACCAGAGGTCCAACCTTATTTCAGGTTCTGTAACCTCCACCCGGTCGTGGCGGGGGTTCGAACCTTGATTCATTGATCCAAATTTCTCACCACTCGACCAATTGAGCTATCCGTGCGGGTTGTAAAAATATATCTGAAACTTGTTGATGGTATATATATGTTTCATTTAGATAAGTTATTTTTTTGCTAGTGTAACCAATTTTAGCAATTTAACCTGATGAACCAATTCAAGCCATAATATATTTTTGGGAAATAGATTCTTCAATGGGCTTGTTGCCTTGGTCCCACTTTTTATTAGTTGAAAACTATCGTGTGTTATTTAATTTAATTACAGGAGAAATGTACCAAAAAAGACAAATGTGCAACGTGTTCAACTCACCTAATCTAATTTTCTTGTTATCTAGGGCATGTTTGGCACAACTAGTTGAAAAGATACTTTTGTGAGCTTTTTAATAGATGTTACTCCCTCCGTCCCCCTAAGTTTGGGACGGAGGGGTGTGGTGTGGTTTTTAAGAAAAAGTGGAATTGTGTGGTTGGTATTGAATTGATAAAGTGTAAATAAAGTAAGAATGAATTCTAACCACTCAAATGTTACCAAATATGGTATGGGACAAACTTAGTGGGACGGACCAAAAAGGTAAAACGGGACAAACTTAGGGGGACGGAGGGAGTAGCTTTTAGTGACTGAAAAGATCTTAAAAAGAAAAGGTGGTAGTTGTTTGATAAAAAGCTGATTGTTTGATTTAGTTCGGTTTGGTATACAAGCTGTTAGGATTAATTAATACTAAAAGTCACTAGTTTTTCTTAGATGCTACTCCCGGTAGCATCTCAAAAAAGATCTTTTAATTTTTGAAAAGCTCTTAAATATTGTCATGCCAAACACACAACTAGAAGCTTTTAGGAACTTTTTGAACAGTACAAAAGCTAGAAGTCAGGGACTTATGCCCGCCAAACATAGCCCTAATCTATTTTTGTAAGATTTAATTTCAATCTTTTATATCTACTCTCAATTGTTTTATTTTAGTCTTTTTGGTGTTATCTCAGTCTTTCTAGCATATGTGATCTAGAGACCGTTCGTTTGGTAACACCGATTTCTGACTTATCGGACTTATTAGCCAATTTTTTCAACAAACACGTATGACCTGTTTGGTAATGGTTGGAATGGCTGAAACCGCCACAAGGGCTGAACTGGTTGAAATTGATGAAGTGAAAGTGAAAGCGTCTGATTGACTGTATAATTACCAAAAAAGGATATTTGTTTCTTTGTACTTTGAGTAAATTAGTTTTAAAAACTTCACTTTTTATTAAAACAATTACCAATTACCAATTATAAGTAAATTTCTTTGTATTTGTAACTTTGCTGATGGTATGTTTACATAAAACAATTATCAAATATAAACAAAATTACATAGTAGTCCAAATCTGGTTGTTCCCATTGTGGAACTCTTGATATTCACCTACTAAAATTTGATACAAAACCTCAAAACCCATGCGAAGAAAATAATTCCTACCCAATCAAACCCAGCTGCCAAATACTCTTACGTATAAAGCTTTATTGCAAAAATCTGGATAGCAGCTCTATTATAAATTAAACGAAAGAAGATAGCTGAGTAACGTAGAAGAGTTAGAGAAGTATCTCAGAATACAAAAAGAGGGATGAAGTCAAATAATATGTTAACCATACTATAATAGATATGAGCCAAAAAAAAGTAATTAAGCTTTGATCTACTTTTTCATCTGATCAGCCAAATCAGCCCCATAAAGGGGTGTTTGGTGATTTTCGGTGTATATTAAGGCTTTTCAGCCCCTTTTAGCTCCTTCTGTCCAAACGGGACATAATTTTTTATTTCACGCGTTCAATTATGTAATAATAAGAAAAATAAGGTTGGAATTACTTTTCTGACTGTAATGGTTGAAGTTATTGTAGAGGATCGTTTTAGCCATTTTTCATATAATTTTTTTCTTTATTTTATTAATAAAATATATTTTAAATATAATTTATTCATAAATCAGGAGAATTAGTCAATGCAGCGAGTTCAACCAGAACTTCATAAATTTCAACAGAATCGGACAGTACCGTCCATTTGACCGTTACCAAAGGGCTCCTAATTTCTTGTGATCGGTCCAACGAAATGCGTACCTTTATTTGTTGGAAAATTCTTGGTGTACACGTTTTTATACACGTTAATACACCCCATTGTCTGTGAGAGTTTTTTTTTGTCTGTGAATGCCAGTTCACAGACAAAACCTGACTTGTTTTGTCTGTGGAAAACAAGTCAGGTTTTGTCTGTGAACTGGCATTCACAGACAAAAAAAAACTCTCACAGACAATGGGGTGTACAAAAAGGAAGTTTTCGTATTTGTTTGGTTAATAATGGTTGTAGTTGTACACATTGAAAAATTGTAATTATAAGGCAACATAGCATAATCTAATAGTGTACACAGAATAATTTTATGATATCAGGAGGTGGATATGTGTAATAATTGAAATTTTAATTCAGCCAAATAATGGATTCATGCTGCCATGTCATGACCATTCTAGGATGTCATCAGCTCAAGGAAAGGGTCATTGAGTCATTTATATTGCAATAATAATAATAATAATAATAATAATAATAATAATAATAATAATTAATTATGCATATTTCAAAAATAAATAGAAATAATGTTAAAAGAATATTTTACTACATAATTCTACTGCACCCATAATAATTCATACTACCTCCGTTCTTAAATAAGTGTAACATTGCAAATTTTACACTATTCACATGTTCTACTTTGACTACATTTTATTTATTGATGTATTAATATACTTTTTGGAAAAAATATTACTGAATTTGTCTCATTGTGAATTTTCAAAATCTAATTTTTTTAATTTTTTGCTAATAGAGAGTTATATATATATTAATGCTCAAAGTTATGCCTCGGCAAATGTGAAATGTTGACTGTTGCACTTATTTAAGAACGGAAGTAGTATATCTAATCAATTCTTTAGATATATGAACATTTATAATTTGACCTAAATGTTTTTAATATGATCTGATTAGGAAAAGAGTAGGCAATAAACATACGAAGTATTAAAGAAAACTAGCTAGACAACACTTAAATGGATTAAAAAAATTATATAAATCGCTAAATTTGATGATTATGCCAAGCCAAGGAAAAAAGTTTTATGACTATAACACCATTTGTTTCCCATATCAATTTTATTTTTCCTCGAATAAAGAATAACCTTGTATCAATAAGATAATTTTAGTACATACTCCCTCCGTTCTTTATTATCCATCCTCTTAGGCTTTGGCACAGGTTTTAAGAGGAAAATAATAGGGGTAGTGTAAAAGGTGTAGTAGATTGTGCGTAAATGAAAAAGTAGGAAAGAGAAAGGGATAATGGTAATAAAGTGGGGGTATAAAAGTATTTTGATTGAAAAACTTACCAAATAATTAAAAACGTCCCAAAATGGAATGCGAGACAGATAGTAAAGAACGGAGGGAGTAACTTTTAGTGAATATGATTAATTATGTTCAATTTTGGATAGTCATCACTTGAATATATTATAGACATATGTGATAACTTGAATCATATCTATTTCTATTGTTTTATTTAAAGTAATGTTGTAGGGAAAATCTCTTTAGTTTTCTAGCTCCCCAATTCTTCATAAATTAATAAGGTAAAATATCATTTTTTTTAAATAAAAATCAAATCCAATTAGATCAAAGAGTCATTTGCCAATTGGCTACATATGCAACTAGGAATTGAATGGAAAATAACTCTACCATCTGCATGTGAAAGGTTGGCCCTTGCTAACGTGTCAGCTACACTATTCGCGGAGTGTTTGCAATAACTGACTGAATAGTTCACTTCATCTTGAAGCAAAAGTCTAATATCCTCAGAAAAAAGATCAAGATAGGAAGCTCCGCTGTCTCCTGAAACTCTCGTAGTAACTAGGAGAACATCCATTTCAATAATCACTTGAGACCATCCATGTTCTTTAGCTCGCAAAATTGCTTCCAGAATAGCCATGGGAATATAAAGCCAAAAGCAATTTTTTTAATATAAAGGGTCGATTTTATATTAAAATTTAGAAAAGATACAAGATATCATCCAGACAGTTACGATATGTCCGGTTGTAAGCCCTGAAAATATACATAGAATTAGTCACCTTATACAAAGCAATTTGATTCGCTAGACACGAAACAAGCAATTTAAAGCTTAAAACAATCGGGACTGAAATATTGTCTATCAAACGTATGTCATAATTTCAAATTTCAAAACCAAACCTACTGAAACTAAAATAAAAACAAGTACTGCTAATTGAAAAATAAAATTGAAATAAAGTTTGTCCACAAAAATCTTCATGGCACAAAGGTGGTTCTGAAGGAGGACGAGCTCTACCAATGTTTATGCATTCTAGAAGAAAGCAGACAAAAACCCATGACCAGACGAAGCTAATCGGGACACCAAAGAAATTCCCACATCGAGTGAGACAAACCACTCTGAAGCACCAGCGACCGGGAAAGAACAGTCACAAAACAAAATCAATACTACCAAAAGAGAAGAACAATCCAATTGGATCATACCTCTATCAAGTACTCAGTATATCTGAGCGTTGATGTCACCTTTCACATAGCACCGAAAATTAAAACTAACCTTCAACTAAGCTACTAGCAATTTGTAAATTACTTTTTCGTATTTGGGATTATGCCAGACAATTAAAGTTTAATTTGGGATTGTAGATAGTAGCGGTGGGGTTTTCAAAAAAAAAGAGAGAATTTCCTATTTCCTAAATAGGAGTAAAAACGTTTTGAAATTCCAAAATAGGAATATCATGTTTTTTATTCCCTGAATAGGAGTAAATTTCTGCCAAATTTGACATTACAAGGCTTTAAACATGACATTTTTTTCCAAACTTGACAGATTACTCCTATTCAGGGAATAAAAAACATGATACTCCTATTTTGAAATTTCAAAACGTTTTTACTCCTATTTAAGACAATTTAAAAAAAGACAGTAGCGGTGGGAAAAGTTGCTTTTATCATGATTTATTCCTAATATATTACTCCCTATTATTTTATACTAAAGTCTGTTTCAAGTTTCGAATGTAAAAGTCATCTATCTAACGTAAAAGTCAATTCATGACAATTTGCACTTTGAGAAATCAGAGGTTAGATTATATACTTTAATTAAAACGTTTCAAATTTTGCACACCACTTTTTGACCTCAACATCAAGCAATTATAACTTCAACGTATTTTTTTAATTTACAACGTAATTCTAGAAAGAAACTTAGTCAAACATGCAGAAACTTTAATCCGTAATTAGGGTCAGGTGGCCTCGGTTGACAATATATGCTACCAAACCGTTTGGTTCAATATTTGGTTCAACCTGTTTTGGAATGTTAACGGGTCAATTTTTCTAAGAGGAAAGATATTTTTTGGACGTCCACATTCTTATAGAATTTGTATACCAAAAGGACAACTGTACTTATGCATCCAAATCCAAGAAATATCTGGTCACATGGTTACTTGCTATATGTGTTGACTTTGAAGTAACCTAAACGTACAATGTAAACTGGTGAGACCTTAGCCACTTGCATGTTAATGATGTTAGGATAATTTGTATAAATCATTAATTATATAAACACAGAGAATGAAATACGTAGTACATAAGAAAATGCATCATTAATTAATTGTATACTCATAGTTTAAAATGTGCTACTTACAAAAACGTTTAGTAGTTTAGTATATATAGATAGCTATACAACTCTAAAAATTTAATAATATCAAAAAAAATTGTCATGAATTAGAATCAGTTGTCTACAAGTTTTTCTGTTAAGGTCTGGATTCCATTCTAAAAGTTCAACCTGACAGGAGGAGAAACTCATGATCTTATATATCGTGTTTCATTGGTTTATACTAATTTGGTGAGTGGTGAGAAATAATTACTTCAACACACACTCTCAGTCCAAACCGGGATGGACAACATCGAGGTGTATAAATGAGACAAAAGTACTTTTAACGAGCTATCCTAAATTATTGTGCTAAAATAATAGAATGTTAACTGAGAGATTGAAGAGAAAGTATCAAACTGGTCTTATTATCATATGAATCATTGTACAAAGTATTTATAGAAACGATCAATACACATTAGGAGTAGCAAATGGAACTTGAAGTTCTCTCAGCAGAAATTGTACCCATAAAAGTTATGTTGTGGTGTCTACAAGGCTCATGTACTCAGCTTCTGGTAAAGATTTTGCAACACAAAGTTGTTTCCTTGACCACCAGGAGACAATATTAGAACCAAGAAAAATACAAGAGCGAGATGTAGACTTTCTATCAGTGAGCTCAGATACCCACTAAGCATCACTAAAAGTTGAAATAGGAAGAGTCATAGTTGACCAGGGAAGAGGTTTAATGATAAATCCATGTGTAATAGTGTCTGAAAGATAGCGTAAATATGCTTGACTGTCTGCCGTTGTTCTTGTAACGGTGTCCACAAATTAACACACTTTGTTGACTGTATAACAAATCTCATGTAGTTAGAGTAGCATATTGCAAGACTCCAACTATAAATCTATAATAGGAAAGATTAGGGAGATAGTTACTGCCATCATTGGAAGCTTACAAGTACCAACCATGGGTGTTTTAATTCCCTTAGATTCCAACATACCAGCCTGATTAAGTATATCTCTTATATATTTGGCTTGGGAATGATGTAAACTGTCATCAGATAGTTTGCGCGTCTCTTTTCCCCAAAAGAAATTCAGATCTCCCAAATGCTTAAGAGAGAAAGATGAGTCTATATGAATGAATGAGTTGATGAATGGCAATAGAGTTATTTCCGATAACTAGTATATGGTCAACATATATCAGAGGAGGTGGTACAATTATTAAGAGAAGTGAATTTATATAAGGAAAAATTGATAGTAATAATCCCAACTATTGGCGGTCCGCTCATAATAATCCCAACTATTGATTATTACAGAATAATCCCAACTTTAGGGACCTTCCGCCAATAATGGTCCCTATGAATAAATTCTTGTAGTTTCTAAAGTGGATGAGATGAGATATAACAAGTAATCCCTATAAATAATCTCAACTTTTAATTTTTACGCTTAATTTCTATTTAAAATTCACTTTTTATAGAGGTAATATATGGTCATGGACCATTATTGGCGGATAGTCTATATAGTTGGGATTATACAAAAATAATCAATAGTTGAGATTATTTTCAGCGGATCAGCAATAGTTGGGATTATTATTTTCAATTTTTCCTTTATATAAAAGGTATAAAATGAATAAAATAAGAATAATCTAGAACCACATAGACATTATCAAACTCAGTGAGACAGGTCAAAAAGAAAGCATTGGACATTTTCAAAGAGATGGAGTGAGTATGATAATTTGATAGTGTAGAAAATGATCAACGTAGTTAGTATACCGTGAATATAACTCTTTTTTTGTTTAATTGGATTATAACACTTAATTAATAGTGTAATTAATACCACACTATTATTAACAACAGGATTTTTACACTTACATATTAACCCTGAGATAAACTTGCTTTTCATTAAAGTGGCATTCTAAGTTTTTACCAGTTCACGACTTCACGGGCAACTGCATATCTGATATGTGAAAGATAACTTGAATGCCTAAAGTTACAAACGACTAAGATAGATCATGCAAATTAAGCAAAAGACATTAATCCTTCACGAAAATATACACTAGTAGTCTAAGTAATTTCAACAATTATTTGCAAATACCATCCACTGATTAGAAATTCTAATGTAAAATCATACCTTCTTCAGACCAAAATAACATCCACTTTTAAAAAGCGAACTCTTTATTTCATATGGAGTATTCTTGGGATTAGTATCTCTACAAGAATTTAAACTGATCTCAAATCCAGAAGTTCATGATTTTGATGTTACGAGTTCCATTTTAGGCTAGCCAATGTCAAATTTACTCGGCTTAGTTGCATTTCATTTACCTGAATATGAAAATAAATACTCGATTGTCCCATAATGTGCCACATTGCCACATTGGGCTTGGTCAAAGGAAAAATTATCCACAGCTTCTAATTCAAAACCGGGATCGTGTCCATACTGCATACTCTATTAACATTTAATTACTCCATAATGATTAATGAAGACGGAAATCAATAGCGGAGAGCACGCTTTTTTCTATAATAATAAAATATTTACTATTGAAAAAAATCCATCTCATATACTATGGTTATTATTATTATAACAGCAACAGCAACAATAATACTAATATATAACCATTCAAAAAACCCAATAATAATATATAATATACACTATCAATATTGAGAGAGTAGCCGGCAGATCACAAGGACCCAGCCATGACGGGTCACAAATGCTGAGAACCTACAACTAAATAAGGGTGGGATGTTGAGTATATGGTCTTCCATACAAAGTCAGCCATTAACATCCCTACGTGCGCTAGCAAGCCACAGAAGTGACATGGAAGGATTTCAGACGCACTTTTAAATAAGTAGCCAGCAACCAATTTCTGAAATCTCCCTAACTATATACAGAGTAATGAAGCTTATCATTCCTTCATCAAAAATATTCCGGCTCACTCCCCCCTCCACCCTGAATCTCTTACACATTCTTCTTTATCCATGCGAAGGCAGACCTTATAATCTTATATGATCATGTTCTTCATGAAATTCCCAGGGCGACGACGGCCACTTTCCCTTTTTCCAGTTTTATTTTCAGCTCATATCTGCACCATGTGTATATGCCGAAAAGGCGAAAATACCAGTGTCAGCACTCAGCAGCCCCTACATACAGTGAGCGCACACATACAATGCTTTGGGGGTCACAATTGTAAATTCAATTTAAGGCCCAAATGAAATTAAATATGTTATATATTCTTTTACCCCAGGGGGCGTCAGGGGGAGGGGGATTTGGGGGGGCTGGGGTAAACTGGGTTCAATTTCACTCCATTGAGAATTGAACCCGAGACCTCCCGTAAGGGAGAGTGAGTCGGCGACCAGCTGGGCTAGACCGCTTCCTCAAATAAATATGTTATATATCTGAGGGAAAACTGCCCAATAGGTTCTCCTATTGTCTCAAATCCTCTATAACACCCCATCGGAACTAAAGAATACCCATTGGACACAGTGAATTTTTCACAATTTCAGCAGGCTACAAATACAATTTCAGCACCCTGATGATATATTATCGCCACCTGACTACCACATCATCTAGTTTTTTCTATTTATTTCTTTTTATAATTTATTTCCCAATATCAACCCGCAACTCTCATCTCCACTTGCCTCCACCACCAGCCGCGGGCCTTTTTTGTAACAATCAAGAAAACAAAACCGTCACCGATTGGCGATTCTTCTACCAAGAATTTTCCAAAAAAAAGAACAATGTCATCCAGCAGTGATGGTCAGCAGCCAGTTTTGTGCTTCACTTTTGTTCAAAAAAGGCCGAGGGTATAGGCTGGAGGGGAGAAGAGCGGTGGGATTAGGGAAAATATAGTAATTGTATAAAAGGGTAGCCCGGTGCACATTGGCGTCCCCGCAAGCCGATGGTCCGAGGAAGGGTCCAACCCACAACGATGTATAAGGTGCAAGTCTTCTTTTGTCTTTTTGACAAGAGACCACTCCAAAGACTTGATCCCGTGACCTCCTAGTCAAACAGTAACACTGTAACCAGTGCGCCAAGGCTCCCTTTCAAAAAAAATAAAGTTATACCATAAAAGAAAATAAAAAAACTAGATAATGTGAAAGCGTGATGAAGTGAGGTGGCAAGTAATTAGAAAATATGTAGGTAAACTGCTAAAAACACTAATTGAGTATTTTTTTTAACAAGTTTATGTGTCTGGCTAGGTGTTTCTAGGTACGAGGGCCTAAATGAGACTACATATCGTGGGGGGGGGGGGGGCATTTGACAGTTTCCCCTTTATTTATAGACACACACAAAAGAATACACACACATGCACACAGCACACGCGAGAAATAGAACATGGGGGTTGGGGGGCCTCCATAACCCCCATAGATGCTGAGCACTCAGGCAACAAGCAATGTCGTTTCACTCTCTTAACAGCGATCAAACTATCATGAAGGAAATGACTTACATATAAAGCAGCTTCTCAATAGTGATCTTTCTTGCTCTTTTTGAGTAACATGGAAACATGGTCAACATACCCATTAGTTGCACGGTTTTCGCCCAACAACCACTCCAAAGCCTCGGCTGCTGCATCTTTTTCTGCTTGTTTCTTGTTGTTACACGGTCGTCCAACTATCTGGGTCCCGTTGAACTCCACGGTAGATCGATACTGGGTGTTAGAGAGTTGCTTAGTCTCGTAGACAGGGGCCGCAATGCCTGCTCGGATTAATACAGTCTGGAGTTGACTCTTAGGATTATCTCCCCCGGGACCACTTTCGGTTCTTGACTTCGAGGGTTGTGATGGTGTGGCAGTGGATGATGGGTTGGATGGTTGTTGAGTCATCATCTGACGATTAAAAACAAACTTGCCACTACATTGATCCCCAGACAGAATCAATCGTATTGCAGACAGAAGTTCATGATATGTATGTACGCCCATCTTGGGATGTAGGAGCTGCATGAATATTGAGCAAGCAAAGACCAATCGATCAATTGAAAGTTTTTAATCTAATGGTCAGGTGTTGTGAAATACAAAATGGAAAAACTGTTGAACAATATACCATACAAAGAGCACATACAGTTATAAAGTGAAATTGATAGGGAATGTTTTTACTCACTCAAAATTCAGCTTTGTTTCTAGAAACTGAGTGATTAAAACATGTCCTTAATTCACCCTGATTAGACAAAAAAATTAATTTTTAATAAAATCGAATATTTATGTGTCTGTGTGTGTGCATGTGCATAGACAACTACATACGGTGTGGTTCAAACTGGAAAGTGCATTTTCCATGTGATCTGGGAAATGTACTTTTTTTATCGCGGTTGCATTCTTATGTTTAAGGAGCTGTACTTTTTGTGGTGGTAAAGAGTTCTGTTTGGTAACAAAATTATCTCATTGCCTTTGAGCAATAATTGGATCACCTTTTGAGGCCTTGGATCCTGAATCTAATGTGCCTTCCTGAATTATTTCTGCACTTCTTATTTGAACCTCAACATGTCTGTGTAATGCAATGGGAAATAATACACTATCTCCATCTCAAAACGAAGGGTCATGTTTATAATACTGAAATCAGTATTACTAACAAAACTCGTTTTTTGGGGACGATAAAGTACAAGAGATGAGAAATGGTAGCCCAAAATGCTTCTAGTGTCCACCCTTTTCACTTACCTTTATCTGAATAAGCTCATCAAGCTCTTTCCTTAAACTTTGGAACATCTCAGCTGTTGAAGAGCTCATAAAGAACTCTAAGTATCCCCCCAGCATTTTCAAGTGGCCATCCTGCCCAGATTATTTCATATCGACATTAAACATGTTATTGTACACAAGTGGTTCCAGACCTTAACATCAAGACACAATTTATAAATGTTCCTTTTGGAACCCGCAGAAAACTTAGCGGGGTGGTGTTTAAGAGGATAAAACATTTGAAGGAAAGAAAATACAGGGGGAATAAATAATATGCTAAGCACAGAAAAAACTAATTTAGATAGTCGTTTGAACTCATCTGTTCATTACAATTTAGGCAAATTTTTAAAAAAGAACTAATCATATTCAATATTCCTTCTAAGGCAACCAAAGAAAAGAAAATAACTTAAACTCATTTCTCCCAGTCCCTAGCATTTCTGAAGATCCAAACATACAAAAAGGATCTTTGGCCCTTGGGGAATAACAAGGACAGGAGAGCTTACCGAATCTCCCTTTGAAATGCTTCCACCGAATAGCAATAGTACTGAATCAGAGATGGCTGTAGAATCCCGAAGGAAAACCGCGTTCACTTTAATTTTCTCATTGAAAGCAAGCCACGGGAAAGGTATCTTAGTATCCCGTGCATTAACAGAATTCTAGACATGTATAGGGAGGAAAATGTAAGGATATATATGCTTTTAAACATTGAATGAAGGTACAAGAAGACAATACGAATATGAAATCCTTACAGAGTACAAAAACACTTGACCATCTTCCATTGTTTTCAATGAGAATGACTTATCATTGTGCTGCATTGTCAAAGCAAGCATTAATTGCAACTTGCAAGGAACAATATATTAATAAGATCTTAAAAGATTAAGGGATGGTAGAGAATCCAAAAATCCAATGAAATAAATGAATGCACAATAAAAATAACTAAAAGCACATTTTTCTTCTTGATGTGGTTTTTTTGGCTTTGTTTGTTTCCAAAAAAATATTTTCTTAGAATATTTTCTGATTTTCATGTGTTTGGCAAAAAAACATTTTCTTGGAAAGATTTAGAGGATAATGACTTCCCATTAAAGTTTATATTTTCTATTCTCGTCGGTTAAACATTAAATTATGTATAGGATAAAGTACTTCTCAATAAAATATTTTTCATGGAACGCGCTTTCTTGGAAAAACATTGTCCACGGGTAATTTGACAGTGATGCGGGAGCGGATGCCATCCCAGTTATTTTATGTGGTGCATCTCATGGGACACATAGCATAACTCATCTGGGCAATGCATAAGAGGGTGTTGAAATAGCCAGCATATACAGTTGTAGTGCAACTCAAAAGAACTTACCACTACGGAGCAGATTCCAGGATATAATCCATAACAAACAACTGCTCGAACAAGAGACTGATCATAACTCCAAGCATTGTAAATGGTAGGATTGCTATCAACAAGACCAGTATCCTTGAGTAAAGAGTAGAACTCCTTTCGAAGAGAATCAATGACCCTCATCGATTGTGCAGAAAGAAAATTCTTCCAGCAGTATTCATATCCCGCATGATCTTTTTCAGCATCTCTCCAACCTTCATATGCACGGACAATAGCAAGGTGGTCACTGTGATCACGAGAAAACTGAGCCTTTGCAGCTTCAGCTAGCTGAAAATAGGACACCCCAGCTTTTAGATTAAAACATTGGCGCGTAAAAGAAGGAGAAGTGGGCAATTGTTTAAAATGTGAAGCGGAATTGCTCATTTGGGTACGAAAAAGCAAAATAAAGTGTTCGATTTTGAAAAATAGTCCCCAAAAGCTGTATCCAGATTATCGGTTTAAGGAGTATCAATGTAAATAATTCATGGTGTTATAATAAAAAATTGAAAATCAGCACATTATCTTGCATAACTGATAGCTTGGGAAATTAAACTATCTGAGAACAGAACGTGCACTGCAAATTTGCAGGACTCAAAGACTAGAAAACAAGACACCATAGAAACAAGGTGTAATTTTTTTTACTTGCATACCTACTATTTTGCTATGGAGCCAAATGCTCACTATTTTTTGGATTGGGAATATGATGAAATAAAGCAAAATGACTCACTAGTCTGCGCTTCTTTGTTATGAAGCAGCAGTCCATGCAATTTTCGACGCGATTTTCACTATGGGTCATTCGGAAACAGTCTTTTTGTGCTTTAGAATAGGGGTAAGATTGCGTACATCCGACCCCCCCTACCCCACCGTAGATGGGAGCCTTTGCGGCATTGGGGTAATGATGATGATGATGATGATGATGATGATGATGATGATGACCTACTATTTTTCTCTGAAAAGGAGACTAGTAATTGTCAACATTTTCCAATTTTGTGATGCTGAACTCAGAATGGGAAAGAATCCCCCATCTCTAGACTAAATTACACATAAAGTTGATCAGGATGGCTCAGGCCCATTATTAAGTGCTGTAAACAGCTTAAAATTTTTGCAGTGAGAATGAACTTACATCTTTCTTGTCTAGTGGTGCCAAGAAAGGGTCCCGGACACTAAGGCCAGCCACAATAGTTAAAATTGGGTCCAGACAATTGAGAATAGCTCCAAGTATAATCATTTTTCCAAGTTTGGGCTCCATTGGAAGCTTTGTTAAGTAGCGTCCTGTATGAAACTCAGAGATTAAGCAACGCCACGTCAGGATGTAGCCTTGTAATCAATTGATGACGTAAAAGTGAGGCACAATACAAATGTCAGACCTAAAACAGTCAGATCTTCATTCTCATCCAAAGCACCAATGATCTTCAGATACTCAATAGCATTTTGAACCTACAACAATATCGATGAGTTGAGTCAAATGAAGATATGCATGGATAGCAACTGCATGTAATTGCAATTTGCTAGAGCGCTCTAGGTTATTCCAGAAACCAAATAACGGAAATGATGTAAAGCCAGAACATTTAATCCAATTGGCAAATTACCGCTAACAATTCTGGAGACTGCAAGGCCCTGGAAAGAAACTCGGGAATGCTACCAAGTTTCAAACTTTTGATTTGCAAACAGAGGGACTGTAAAGGCGTTCTCAGAATTTCAGGCAGTTGATATTCTGCAAGAGCATCATATACACATCTAGGATAAAGATGATAACATACTCCAGGCCGAACGCGTCCTGCTCTTCCCCTTCTCTATTAAAAAATTGCAAGTGTGGACAAAAAAGAACAGAGTTAAAAAATTCTGTAGTCGAAGGACTGTGTAATACAAAGGTTTCATGGCAACCATAAAAAATAATCAATTCTTTTACCAATAATAACTTTAGAAATGAAGAGAAAAATGACACAACGTATATGGATGTTGATTTCATGTTACATATGCTCAGATTTTTAGTCTTAATATGATCCCTCATCCATTTTTAATTATCCATTTTAACTTTGCAGGTTTTTAAAATTGAATTACGTAGTATTTAGAAAGCAAAGAATCAACAATGCCAAGCACAAAATTATTTCCTTTAAATGATAGGATTATTTATGCTTAACTCCCTACTATTTCAATCTTAATCTCCATCAAAACCCTATAGGAACAAACAAAAAATAACGGAAGGAGTAGCAATTTTTTTTGAATATATATATTTTAAAAACTACTTTCCATCATTTGCAATGGAGCCAAAGATTCATTACTTTTTGGCTTGAAAATATGATGGAATAAAGCAAAATGACTCACTAAACTGTCTGCGCTTCTTTGTTATGAAGCAATAGTCAGTCCATGCAATTTTGGACTCGATTTTCACTATGGGTCATCCGGAAACAGTCTCTCTGTGCTTTAGTACAGAGGTAAGACTGCGTACATCCGACCCCCCCTTACCCCACCGTAGGTGGGAGCCTTTTGCGGCACTGGGGTAAATGAAAATGAAAATGAAAATGAAAATGATATATATTTTAAAAACTAATACTCATTGAAATATTATGTAGAAACTAGGAAGAATTAACTTTACACTCAGGCAAGCCTCGCAATCCAAAGGAGAGCACCAATTTGGATAGGAGGTAGTAATTAATAAACTTAAATGTAAACTAATCATGGTAAGTGTGTTTACTTTTTTCCAACTAACCTAAAACTAATACTAATTTTACCTTTCTTAACTGGTACAAGCCAGATCAAACTATCAAAGAATAGACTTTACAAAATGTTAACATGTTCTATATTACACACAGATACACTTGAACTATACCTGAAATAAAGATGTTCTAAATGAAAATAATATTATATAGTAAGAGAAACAAGTGTGTTATGGAAATAGATTTCAAAAACAATTTAACTATATACAAAAGCGAGGTAAAAAATCAGAGTTTAGGAAACTTGAGAGGCTTCTTTAACAGGGTGAGGCCGGAGGCGGTGAGCTCAAAATGTTATGAGGCAAAACTCAGAAGCATAGCGATCCACGTGAAATATCCCTAATTAATCCTAAAATGTATCCAAGATTTCAAGTAAGAACTTTATTTATTTGAAGAAGAGGAAACATTACTTGTTGAGCTGAAACCTTTGATATCCACGAAGGCAGTAAACACGGAGTATTATTGAGTGCATCATATGAGGTCTCTTTTGCCTTCCCGCAGTCAATAACAAAAACCACATCATTGATCGTAATACTAGTTTCAGCAATGTTAGTAGCCAACACAATCTTCCTAACTCCACCTTGAGGCTCATCAAATATTAACCTCTACACATAAGATTCAAAAGTATAGACAAATAAATTAAAGAGACGTCGTACCATTTCATATTCAATATAGCAGATTTGCATATGAATACATGATACACATGTATGTGTTCAAAAAACATGATAAATATACTAAAGAGAAATCTAAAGAGTAACTGTGAATGAAAGGCGCAAGGAGCAAAGGACAGTGGTTTAAAGCTTTGGGCCATTTGGGGAGGGGGCGAGAAAATGGTTACACCCATGAGAAGAAATGAAGGGAAGGGTCATAAAAGTATTTCCAACTACCACTCAAATTACTGAATTAGAAGATTGAATACGAGTACTATATTCATAGGCGAAGATGAACTGGTACTCTACTCCCCGCCTGTCTATTCCCCACACTTGAAATGGAGATATAATAAATTTCAATTTTTCAATATATAGTGGATCAAAAGAATTACTTCCTCCGTCCCGCTAAAATTGTCTCTTCTTTCCTTTTTGGTCTGACCCACTAGCTTGTTCCATACCAAATTTGGTAATACTTGTATGCTTCTAAATATTCTTACTTTATTCCTACTTTATTCCTACTTTATCAATTCAATATCAACCACATAAACTCACTTTTCTTGGTAACCGCACCACCTGCTCTTGTACTAATGTTAGGGGGGCGGAGGTAGTACATCAAAATGCATCCACTCACCTGCTCCGAACTGGCCATAGAACCATGACAAGCCAACAATAAGACGCGGCTTGCATCTCCCAAAGTAGGATGACATAGAAGCTTTTCTTTGAGAGAATTGATATCATCCCAACCAGTCATAAAAACTAAAACAGCACCAGGCCCTTCATTTTCACAGATATGGCAGAGCAGATATTCAATGAGGTTGAAGCCCAAACAATCAGGGTTCCAACATGACAAAGACTCTCTTGTATGTGTGCTATAATCCTTGAAATCAGCAGCTTCGAGGGCATCCTAACACCAATGAAGATATTAGCATTTTAACATTATATTATCGAAGAAGTAAGAAATATAAGAAAAGTGTAGAAAGTGTTACATTATTGTAGAAAATGTTACATGATTTAATTTGGTGTACATACTTAGCCGAATAGATTAGAATAGAAGTTGTTATTAAGAGATAAGCTTGTAGTTATCAAGATCCTATTTTTTAGGATCTACACTAGCTGATTAGTTCTTGTATATCTGTATAAATACTCTGGCCGATTGGCATCTTCAATGAATGAAATCAATTCCCAAAACCTACATGGTATCAGAGCAGGCTGTTTAAACACCACAATGGTGGAAACCGAGCACTCTGATTCTTCCCCTCACTCACAAACCCATCATCCTCACTCCCAAATTAGCCAAATGACAAACTACCAGACCTCGGTTAATTCATCTATGCTCATTACTGGACATAGATTGAATGGAACTAATTATCTAGAATGGTCACAGTCGGTCAAACTGGCAATTGATGGAAGGGGAAAACTGGGATACATAACGGGTGAAATAGAGGAGAAGAAAAGTAGAGATGATGGCTACAGTGTCTGGAGGTCAGAAAACTCGTTGGTAACAGCCTGGCTTCTCAGTTCAATGGATGCATCAATCGCCAAACCTCACATGTTCATGAAAACTGCAAAAGAGGTATGGGATTCCATTAAAGAAACTTATTCAGATCTAGAGAACTCTTCTCAGATTTATGAGTTAAAAACAAAGCTGTGGCAGTCCAAACAAGGAAGTAGAGATGTCATCTCATACTATAATGAGATGGTATCCCTATGGCAAGAGTTGGACCAATGCTATGATGCTGAAGAGTGGGAGAGTGCCAAGGATCTGGCAAGACACAAGAAGAGGGAGGAAAATGATAGGGTCTATATGTTCCTAGCAGGAATTAATAGAGACCTGGATGAAGTTAAGGGAAGAATACTTGGAAAAAAACCTCTGCCTTCAATCAGGGAGGTATTTTCTGAGATCAGGATAGAAGATAGTAGGAAGAAAGTCATGTACAATACTCCAGCACAGGCTAATGAACCTGGAGACTCTTCAGCAATGGTGGCCAGAAGTGAAGAAAAGAAAAAACCCTGGTGTGACCACTGCAAGAAACTATGGCACACTAGGGACACTTGCTGGAAATTACATGGGAAGCCACCAGGAGCAGGGAAGAAGAAGTTTGACAAGGCTCTACATACAACTATGGCTGAGACTCAACAAGAACCACAAGTCAACTTCACGCAGCCTTCCTTCACAAAGGAGCAGATAGAGCAACTCCTTAACCTTCTCAATACTCAAAAAAATTCCAAACCAGAATCTTCCTCTTGTTCTTATGCCCAGAATGGTACCACTTCATCATTTTTTTGTTCTGGGAAATCTAAAAGTACCTGGGTCATTGATTCAGGTGCTACTGACCATATGACCTCCATTTCAAACCTTTTCTGTTCATATAAACCCTGTGCAGGGGACAAAAAAGTAAAAGTGGCAGATGGCTCTCTATCAGCCATTGCAGGGATGGGAAATATTAAACTTTCCTCATCTATTAATCTATCCAAAGTTCTACATGTCCCTAATCTGTCTTGTAACCTTGCCTCTGTTAGTCAGTTAACAAAAGACCTACAATGTTGTGTTATTTTTTATCCTTCTCATTGCATTTTTCAGGACCTGGCATCGGGGAAGATGATTGGCAGTGCTAGGGAAGAGGATGGACTCTATATCTTTGATGAAGGAACTCAATCAAATAAAAGAGGTCAAAGAAATGCTTGTCTGCAAACTGTTTCTTTTTCAAATAATAAAGAGTTGTATTTACTTCACTACAGATTAGGACATCCTAGTTTTTATTATTTAAAAAAGGTGTTTCCTCAGTTATTTATTAATAAAGATGTGTCTTTGTTTCATTGTGATATGTGTGCACTTGCAAAACATCATAAAAATTCTTATATTCCCCACAGTTATAAACCTACTAGTCCTTTTACTTTGGTCCATAGTGATATTTGGGGTGCATCTAGAGTACCTACTATAAAAGGAAAGAGATGGTTTGTAACTATCATAGATGATCATACACGGGTCACATGGGTATTTTTAATCAAAGAAAAATCTGAAGTGGAAAAAGTGTTTAGGGATTTTTATGCAATGGTCCAAACTCAATTCAATACCAATATTAAAATGGTAAGAAGTGATAATGGCCGTGAATATTTTTCTCAAACCCTAAACAGTTTTTTTGCTGAAAAAGGAATAATTCATCAAAGCTCTTGTATCAATACACCAGCTCAGAATGGAATTGCAGAAAGAAAAAATAGACATTTACTTGAAGTCACTCGTGCAATCATGTTTTCAACAAAAATACCAAAATATTTGTGGGGAGAGGCTGTGTTACATGCTACCTATTTGATTAATCGAATGCCATCAAAAATTCTGGGATTTAAAAGTCCTATCAACACACTACAAAACTGTTTTCCTACAAACAGATTTATTGGTACTCTTCCCTTGAAAATATTTGGTTGCACAGTGTTTATTAAAAACCCAGATAAATCTGCAAGTAAGTTTGATCCTAGAGGCACAAAATGTGTTTTCCTAGGGATTTCTTCCACTAAAAAAGGGTATAAATGTTTTGATCCTAAAACACAAAAAATGTTTGTTACAATGGACACTTTTTTTGTGGAAGATCAACCTTTCTTTGATAATCATCTTCAGGGGGAGAATTTGAGTAAAGATGATCAAACAGTGCCATATATCCATGAAAACCTTAATTTTCTTGACATTGATCTAGATGTTCATTCCTTTAAAAATATAGGTGCATATGAAAATAGTCAAGAATTAACAAATAATGAAATAAATACAACTGAACCAATTGAAAAAGGAGATCAACAGACAAGTAAATTCTTTGGCAAAGTTTATGAGAGAAGAATTCCAAATCAAAGGATAGAGGAAGTTCCTGAACCTACTTCTGTGCATGATTCTGACTCAATGACAGGGAGTGAAAAAGGTAATACTTCTAGTCATCTTGATCTTCCAATTGCTCTTAGAAAAGAAAGAAGAACATGTGTTAAATACCCTATCTCAAACCATGTTTCTTATTCTAAATTGTCCTCAGTTTTTGCAACATTTACTTCCAGTGTTTCCTCTATCTCTATTCCTTCAACCATACAGGATGCTCTATCTAAACCTGAGTGGAAGAAAGCTGTTTTGGAGGAGATGGAGGCTCTTGAAAAGAATCAGACATGGAAGCTTGTAGAGTTGCCTAAAAACAAACCAACAGTTGGTTGCAGGTGGATTTTTACTCCTAAGTTTAAAGCAGATGGAAGTCTGGAGAGATATAAGGCAAGGTTAGTTGCTAAGGGGTACACACAGACCTATGGCATTGACTACACAGAAACCTTTGCACCAGTTGCAAAGTTGAACACTGTAAGAATTCTATTATCTCTTGCTGCTAATTTAGACTGGCCACTGCAACAATTGGATGTAAAGAATGCTTTCTTAAATGGGAAACTTGAAGAAGAAGTGTATATGAAACCTCCTCCTGGATTTGAGAACAAATTTGGTTCAAAGGTATGCAAATTAGAGAAAGCTCTGTATGGGCTTAAACAGTCTCCAAGAGCCTGGTTTGATAGGTTCACAAAATTTATAAAGAAGCAAGGGTTTAATCAGGCTCAAGCTGATCATACATTATTCATGAAGTTTTCAGGCAAGGGGGAGATTGCAATACTAATTGTCTATGTAGATGATATTATCCTCACAGGAAATTATCATACAGAGACTAAGAACTTAAAAGAAAAGCTTGCTCAGGAATTTGAAGTCAAAGACCTAGGAGATTTAAAATACTTTCTGGGAATGGAGATAGCTAGATCAAGAAAGGGTATTGTTGTCTCACAAAGAAAATATATCTTAGATCTTCTGCAGGAAACTGGGATGAGTGCATGCAAACCAGCAGACACTCCAATTGATCCAGGTCAGAAGTTGGGAGATATCAAGGAGGGAATTCCAGTTGACATTCACCAATATCAAAGATTGGTGGGAAGATTAATATATCTGGCACATACAAGGCCAGATATTGCATTTGCAGTAAGTATGGTGAGCCAGTTTATGCATAATCCTTTCCAGGAACATCTTGATGCTACTTACAGGATTCTAAGGTACCTGAAGAGCTGCCCAGGGAAAGGATTGTTCTTCAAAAAAGGAAACAGTAGGACAATTGAGGCCTATACTGATGCAGATTATGCTGGCTCAATATCTAATGGGAGGTCTACTTCTGGATATTGTACCTATGTATGGGGCAATTTAGTAACTTGGAGAAGTAAGAAACAAAATGTGGTTGCTAGAAGTAGTGCAGAATCAGAATTCAGATCTATGGCAAATGGAATATGTGAATTGCTCTGGATCAAGAGAGTAATCACAGAACTGAAGATGGAGATGGAACTGCCTATGAAGTTGTACTGTGATAATAAAGCAGCTATAAGCATTGCTCATAATCCTGTGCTACATGATCGAACTAAGCACATTGAAGTGGACAGACATTTCATCAAGGAGAAGATAGAAGCTGGAATTGTTTGCACACCATTTGTATCTACTAAAGATCAAACAGCTGATATCTTCACCAAAGGATTATTTAAACCTGTGTTCGAACTGCTTATAAACAAGTTGGGAATGTATGATATATATTCACCAACTTGAGGGGGAGTGTAGAAAGTGTTACATTATTGTAGAAAATGTTACATGATTTAATTTGGTGTACATACTTAGCCGAATAGATTAGAATAGAAGTTGTTATTAAGAGATAAGCTTGTAGTTATCAAGATCCTATTTTTTAGGATCTACACTAGCTGATTAGTTCTTGTATATCTGTATAAATACTCTGGCCGATTGGCATCTTCAATGAATGAAATCAATTCCCAAAACCTACAAAAAGCAAAGGTGCTTTCATATTAGTATACCTCAACTGCTGACACGAGTTTGCTTTTCCTCTTCTTTGGAGCCGGTTTATTCATTTTCCAAGCTTTCTCCTGACCATAATCATCAATTTGGTTGTATAGTGTCAATCTATATCCCGTCATCTCCAGGATACTTTCTAGAAAATGAGATTGAACTGGATATGTGAATCCCTGATTTGAACCAAGAAATTGAGAAAAAAAATCAGTTTAATCCATCTAAGCAACAATTTCAATTAAGGGAGAAAGAAAAGCTAGAGGATATAATAAATTCCAATTTAAAAAATAATTCAAATCAAGAAACCAAGAATATCACCTAAAAAACATGGAGGGTAGGAGCCTAAGGTTCTTGTTTCCTACTAAATAAGGCCTTTTGATGCATTCAGAAGTGATGAAGTTAATGAACAATAATTCAGTCCCAAATCAACCTGATGATATTTGTACTTTAGTACAGGGGTAAGACTGCGTACATCCGACCCCCTTACCCCACCGTAGGAGGGAGCCTTTATGGCACTGGGGTAATGATGATGATGAGAAACTAATCCATCAGCCACACATTAAATAAACCCATATAGCTCGAATGCTTGATATTTCATACTACTGCTACATGCTGACAAGAAGACTCTTTATTCTCTAGAAGATAGATCATTATCATCGGTAGCAGACTAGCAGCTGCAGAACCTTAATCCCATTAAGTTGGGGTCGGTGCCATGAAAGATGGTGTAATTGATTGTGAAAATTAGTTAACACAATAAAAGAGTGTTTACAATTGCTTCTACTTTTCAGAAGTCATTTATTTTAGATATTTTATGAAAAGTGCCTACTAGAAAAGGTTGGTAATGTTTGTGAAGAAAAGTGATTTGTAAAAACTCAAAGTTGGAGTGTTTGGTAAAAACAAAAGTACTAAATAATAGAAAAAGTGGAAATCAGTTTTAAGCACCTCTCCCCATGCATACAGCTTTTAGGATATAGAGGTTCAGTTCTGAAGGTTGTAAAGGCAGCAAAACAAAAGACAACAGAAGAAGAGTTAGTGTCAATATAAGCCCAAACATACGGCAGCAAAGCAAACTTCAAAAGTGGAAGTGTGGTGCCCCTTTGCCTGTGTGAGAAATGGGGAGACATATGTTTCCAGTCTCCCCAAAAAAATTTGTGGCTTTAGAGTTTGGAAACCAAGCTTGACCCCCACCCCCCCACAAAAAAAAAAGCTTCCTTTCTCTATAAAAAACTGTGCGACACTGCGACTAGTCCATTAACTCACCGGAATATGAACTGTGGGAGCACCACCAAAGTATGATGAGAAAAGCTCTGCGTCTAAAGTTGCACTCATCAAAATCAACCTTAGTTCTGGTCGACGAGGGAGTAAATCTTTTAAAACGATGAGCAGAAAATCTGTGAACATGCAAAGTAGCAAGACATAAACTAATTATCTCCCCAAACTAACAATACCCCAGTGAAGAATTATTTTACCTTCATTCATTCCACGCTCATGGATCTCATCCACAATAACGTGGGTAACACCCTTCAAGTTTCTATCGACTAATAATCTTCTCAACAAGATGCCAGTGGTACAAAAAAGGAGATGTGTGTCTCTTCCCTTAACACCTTCAAGACGAACTTTATAGCCCACCTGAAAAGAGAAAAAATGAATGAACCTTAGAACACACAGTCAGGAAACATGTATCACGAGATTCAGTTCGCCAAAAAAACTGCAAGAGATTTTGGAGCCTAACAGTTTCGCCTAGTTTTTCCCCTCTCTCTGATGCAACCCGTTCAGATACAGACATAGCAGATATTCTTCTTGGCTGGGTACATATAATATTGCATGCGGCTCCACAAAGCGATTCAATTTGAGACTCTAAAATGAATTGAGGAATCTGGGTGGTCTTCCCACAACCAGTTTCACCTGAGATAATTACCACCTGTAGATTTTGATAATATTTTTCTCATCACCAGCAGTACCAAGAGAGGATTAAGATAGTTTAAATATCGCCCATGCAAATCACTGATTTACTCTACGAAGCAGCTTTCTACTCCAACATGCAAACTTTAGGACAACCAAGTGCTCGACTTTAAGTAATGAAAACTATATGGAGACAAATTAGGTTTTAACTGAGCACTGACTGAGCACACATTAGGTTTTAATGCTCAAGAGCACCTCCCTCCGAGATTAAATTTTACAAAAACAAACAAATATACCTGGGGGGGGGGGGGGGGCAAGACGGCAGGCACGCAGAAGAGAACCATAGAAAAGAGAGGTACATGGATTTTGAAAATTGCAAAAATTTGATTTCATGGGTCCATAAAGTACGAAAGCATACCTGACTCTGTGTAATGGCGCTTAATACCACATCCTTTTCCTTGTAAGCAGGAAGCCCGCAACGAAATGCAAGCATCGCCCTACCTTCTGCAGATTTCTGTAGCAAAAAAAGTCATATTTGTCCAATTCTACAATCAAATTCAAGTTATGCAATCATTAAACCCTCACCAGATTCATCATGTTACAAGCAACCCAAGAATCAAAAATCAAGAAAGTACTTTGACTGAGTGGTTCTGAATCGCAAGCACAAAAGCTCATCAAATAATGAACCTGAATTTTCTGAAGGCATTTGAGAACTGAGACTGGTGATAAGGTGAGTAGGGGTAGGCGTGGTAGGTGATGACAATAGTAAGGGCATCTGGTGGCAATGGTGGTGGTTGAAGAAGAGGGGAAGGGTGGGGGCCCGAGGTAGCTAAGTGGTACAGGGATATATGTATATAATGATAGGTAGCTGAAGCATTGAATAAGGCGGGGTTGGCCGGGGAAAATAGACATAAATGAGGGGTACTAACTATCATTAGTGCTTATATGACTACACAACATTACCCCAGTGCCGCAAAGGCTCCACCTACGGTGCGGTAAGGGAGGTCGGATGTACGCAGCCTTACCCGTGTACTAAAGCACACAGAGATTGTTTCCGGATGACCCATGATGAAAATCGTGTCGGTGCTTATATGAATATTAATGTAAAAAAATATATTGGAGATAATTAGTTGTATGGGTCATCCGGAAACAGTCTCTATGTGCTTTAGTGCAGGGGTAAGATTGCGTACATCTGATCCCCCCTTACCCCACCGTAGGTGGGAGCCTTTGCGGCACTGGGGTAATGATGATGATGATGGAGATAATTAGTTGCTCATGTAGACTAATAGACCTGAAGACAATGGAAGCTCGTTATAACTCTAGACAAATGAGAAAAATGAAAGCGTATGAGATTCCGAAGTCAAAAAGATCAATGATGGAGATAACTGAACCTGCCAATTTTGCTGCTCAGTGTGCATTTGTACACTCCTTTGCCAAAGGATATTCTCCAAGACAGCCTTACTATGTGGAAGTAGTTCAGGCAGTTCAAAAAGCGCCTCATCGGTAGCAAAACTATGATTACTGCTTGATCTTGAAACTTCAGTTGTATTAGGCTTACAAGAAAGGTATTTTTCAAGGTGAGCATCTATCCTTTTTTGTAGCCCTGGTGGCAGAACTACCTGTCAATTATTAAGCAGGTGCACCATGATGTCAATTATTAAGCAGGTGCATAAATGATAGAAATATAGAAGAAACTCAAGATTTGCTAAACAAGTTTAAAGGTCAGAAGGAGAATGGTAGGAAATACAAAATTAGAAGGAAGATTATAAATCAATCTGCTTCCAACTTCCAAACAAAACTTAGCAAAGGCAAGTAAGTGGAAGCCATAAGCTAAGAGGAACATCACAAGATAAAATAATTGATAAAATGCACATGATAATAAATGGATCAAGTGCACTAAGTCAACACTGAGCAGCATAAAGAAAATACCTCTCTCTGAGGACGCCTGTCATCCAAATCAAACCTGTAGTTTGGCAATGGAAGCTTGCTAACAACCAGTACTTTTGCATACATGTGGCTGTGAAAAAGTAATTCATTTCAAATTCCTGAACTCCAACCAAGCAGTGCCTAAAATAATAAAGTCAAGCATACCTATACAAACCCATTTCACTGGCTAAAGCTGATATCTGTTCAAAATCACGCCTATCCTTTTTCTCCCTTGAGACTATCTCTTGACTATCTTCATCTTGTAAGAGAGTGTTCAACTTCCATTTCCATGCATCAACTCTGCCAGATATGGATGAACCCTAAATTCATTGTCCAAACATTACTTGTGTCTAAAACATGGATGCAAGTATGCAACACTTGGAAACTATAGAATTGACCATCAACGCTCAGTTAATCAGGATTATTTTACGTTAGGTAACATAGCAAGCACGCAGACACGCAGTAGATTTATATGTATATTAAGCAATGGATTCTGAGAAGATCTCGGAGATCCGTAGAGAAATACAGAGGACTGAGGAAACTAGCGTGAAGCCGTGAACAGGAAGTAAGGTACAGACAATTTCAAAAGTGTCTCTCTCTCCTAGGCCCAACTAACTAAGAGAACACTTGCCTACCTTTCCCTCTGTCCATATTAATAATATTCCCTACTGGAACTACCTTAGCTAGTTACTTACATGTCCCGAACCCCTTCTCTTGTACACCTTATCATAATAAGTAATACTACCTCCGTCCCACTAACATTGGGACATGAGGAGGAGATGTGGTTTTCAAAAAGTGGGTTTGTGGTTGATAATGAATTGATAAAGTAAGAAAAAAGTAAGAAAAAGGTAAGAATTATTTAGAACCACACAAACTTTAACAAATTTGTATGGGATAATCTTAGTGAGATGGACCAAAAAGAAAAGATGGGACAATCTTAGCGGGACGGAGGGAGTATTACTATTATTAATACTCCTGTAGTGATTGCCCAAATTTTATAATAAGCATGTTTATTATAAAATTAAAATGATTAAAAGGGGGGATGGAACCCAATAAATGTTTATAGGTATATTGTGTTTCTATTGACAGTTGACAATTGAATGTTATGTAATGAAGGTTCGACCAGAAACCCGTACTGTACAAATCCTTGTCAAGCAGAGTTTATAGCCTCAAAAAAAGGAAAACCTCCTACAATGGTTGGATTGCATTCTTCAATGCTCACCACAAATTAGCAAAACAATAGCTCTGTTTTGCATTCTGGAAAACAAAAAAAATGCAAAACTAAAGAAGCCAACCATCCTACTCTCATATTTGAGTCCAAATGATCCTCCCCAATTTCCTCATAGCTAAAAAAACAAAAAACGCCTAACACCCTAACATCTTTGTTCTCATAATGGAGTTTGACATTCTATGACCCATCACAGCCCAGAAAATCACAAGTCACAAACATTGCAATCCATATAAAAAAAGGGCATCCCAGTGCACGAAGGCATCCCCGCAAGGCGAGGGTCTGAGGAAGGGTCCCACCACAAGGGTGTGTCCGTGTATAAGGAGCAAGACTCCCCCTTTCAAATTTTGACAAGAGGCTGCTCCCAAGACATGAACCAGTGCGCCAAGGCCCCCCTTCAAAAACATTGCAATCCATATAAATAAAGAAAATCAATAATAATTAATGCCCGGGCAAACTTGTATTTACCGTCCTCTTCAAATTTGAATAATCCACAATTGCTTTAACTAATTCTCCATAGTGTAATTTATTCTACATCAGAAAAACTTAAATAGAGGCTGCCAGAGTTCAAAAGAGAAAAGGAAACAAGAGTTGCAAAGCTATTATAAATTTATAACACAAAAGGAAACGGCTAACTGAGCTAGAACCAAGATATTTAGTAATAATACGAAACAATAACATTATCTCAAAGTTTAGCTACTATCAATTATTGGCTGCTCGACTCACGGGCACGTTTTGCACTGGCTATACTTGTGGCCCAAAAGGATTCCACAACATCACAGCCCACATTAGCGAAGAGCTTGTCCTCGTCACATTGAGCTCAAAATTCAGATAGTCGTGCGAAATGACTCTACTGTTTCCCGTAAGCTTCTTCTCAGCACCTCTGTACTCCAGGATTGAACCAACCTGCAGCATTGCATATGGTTTCACTACCTCCGAAACAGTGTCCAAAAGTGGCAAGGACCCTGTGGTGTCTGGTGGTGATAAAGACAGACCATAAGCGAACTCGTGCTTCGAAGCAGAGTTATCAGGTGATCACATGCAGAAGACATCACGAAAGTGTTCCACGAGCTCATTTAGAGAGGTGCTGATGACATTGTGGACCTGTGGTAGATCGACACGTGAGAGCCGGCTGGAACATTAGTTCCGCAACCCTGCCATGTCAGTATAATGCCATTCCAGGTGAACTGAATGGCTAGTTTTGCAAACTCCCATAAGATGGAGCAGGGTGCATGTAGCTATTGAAAGTCAAAACCATGTCAAACCGTGACAGCGGCAATACAAACTGATCTACACGAAAGTGATTGTTTTTTACTATGAATGGAAGGCGCAGAACCCAATGCTTGCGTATAAAATTGTGGCTATTTCCCGAGTCCACCAAAATAGTGAATGTGTGTTTGGCAATTCGGCCAAGGTTGTGTCCAATTGCATGGGCTACAACTTGAGCCCAGTCATTGTCTTGAGGAAAGATATGGTGTGGACGATTTCAGGTTTCTTCATGAGTTCGCCATCCATGACCTCTACAAAAATAATATTTTGTGCTGGTGGCCACAAATCCACTTTTCATCACAATACTTTTCTTTCTCATGGCTACCTTGAGTTGAGTTAAATTTTTAAATATAAGATTGTAATTTTCTTTAATGGGGTAGGCTTGGTGAAAACTGATACTCCTTCCATTCCAAAATAGTTGTCCAAATGAGGGTTTCACTTAGGTTAATAAAGTGATAGTATGGGCAAGAAAAAATAGTGATTTCGGTACTGTAGTAGTACTGTCGAGGAATAAATATTTTGATTGCATGCGGAGTTGCGGACATAGATCCGGCTGTTCATGATGCATTCATAGGGCGTCAATATCACCGTAAAAGAAAGAAAGATAAAAATCAGCAAATAACACAAACAAATCTGACTGATTTGGAAGACAAATAAAATCAAACAAATCTGGGAGACAAATAAATCAGACAAATGTGATTGACATGTCACAGTCAGGGATTTGAGATCCTGAGAGATCTGAGATATTATTTTCTGATTGCAATCTTTGAATTATTGTTTTCTTTTAAGTTGTTTTCTTTATTTTATTTTCCAAACTCTGTAAAGCCTATTTAATGGCCATTTAAATGCAGGGAAAAGGTATGCACGTTTTTAGCAAGAAAAGTCAAAGGGAGTTTCTGGAATTCTCAATAAAAAATTCCAACTTGTGATAAAAGTTTGCATAATTATATTCTTCCCAGTTTTCTGTCAAACAGTAAACATAGCCAACCCTTCCAAAGCTCAGTCTACCCTCCCACTCACCTGAAGGACTGTGACGAGATCTTGCACACAAGCTGCCCGTATCATTGGTTCCGTTGCCGGCGTCATGGGCGATGGGCTGTTTGCATCAAAGGAAGAAGTCTCCAATCTGAAAGAATCCATAGATCGACTTGAACAGATGATGGAGCAGAATGGGCTATCCAAAAGTGAAAAGAAGAGGAAACATATGTACCGGGGCATAGATGTTGTCCAAAAGTGAAGCAGCAGAACGGCGAGCGAAGGGACTTTGTTACAACTGTGACGAAACATATGTACCGGGGCATAGATGCAAACGACTATTCTGCCTTTGGATGGATGATGACGAGGAAGGGTCTGAAAGTCACATTGAGACCACAGTTTCCCTTTATGCCATGGCTGGACTTCGTCACCCCAACACGCTTCAAGTGCAAGTCCAATTGGCCGGTGGTTATGTTCTTGCAATGATTGATTCAGGGAGCACCCATAATTTCATCAATTCCCAAACTGCCCTCTCACTTGGGTTGCCAATAACACCTCGCCAGGATTTTCGTGTGGCAGTGGCTAATGGAGAAAAGCTACTCAGCACAGGTGTATGCGAGCGAGTAAGACTTGTTAAGGCCGATGCCACATTCCTGATTAATCTTTTCGTCTTACCGATATCAGGTTTTGATATTATCCTTGGGGTAAAATGGTTGGAGGAATTGGATGATATCGTGTGTAACTTTAGAGAGCAAAGGGTCACCTTTACCATACAGGGAAGAACCGTTACTTGGACAGGAGATGCAGCTCCAGTTGGCACTACTTTGTATTCTATACATCTATACATCAAGCAGTGGAGGAGCTTCTGAGTTACTTTGACACCATTTTTTCTGATTCTATGGCACTGCCTCTAACACGCAATTGTGATCACCGATTATTCTCAAAGCTGGGACAGATCCTGTTGTTGTACGACCGTATCGCTACCCACAACTGCAAAAGGATGAAATTGAGAAGCAGTGTTTGGAGATGCTAGATAAAGGACAAATTCAGCCAAGCCGAAGCCCGTTTTCATCTCCAGTACTCTTGGTTACCAAGAGTGACAACTCATGGCACTTTTGTGTAGATTATCGGGAACTCAATGCAAAGACCGTTAAGGATAAATTTCCTATTCCGGTAATTGATGAGCTCTTAGACGAACTTCACGGATCTCAGTTCTTCACAAAGCTTGACTTGCGCTCAGGGTACCATCAAATACGCATGAGCCCAGAAGATGTTGAAAAAACCGCATTCCGCACCCACCATGGACATTTTGAGTTCCTGGTAATGCCATTTGGCTTGTGCAATGCACCGTCCACCTTTCAAGCACTTATGAATGAGGTATTCGGGCCCCATCTTCGTAAATTTGTCTTGGTTTTTTTTTTTTGACGACATATTAATCTACAGTCACACTTGGGGGGAGCATCTACAACCCATTAGAATTGTGTTTGGATTGCTCCAAACTCATCAATTGTTCCTAAAAAGGCAGAAATGTGTTTTCGGCATGCTAAAGGTAGCCTATCTCGGACATGTGATCACTGGAAATGGGGGTGGCGGCAGAAAATTCAAAAATCCAGGCAATCATTGATTGGCATGTACCAGTCACAACCACTGCTCTTCGTGGATTCCTTGATCTAGTTGGTTTTTACCGACGTTTTCTCCGGAACTTTGGTGTGCATGCATCACCTTTAACTTCACTCCTTCGTCGCAATGCATTTTCATGGTCCAGTGAAGCTCAAACTTTATTTGACAAGCTCAAAACTGCCTTGTCCAGTTCACCTGTATTGTAATTACCCAACTTCTCCAAACCATTCCTAATTGAATGTGATGCATCAGGGGTGGGTATTGGAGCAGTTCTACAACAAGAAAACCACCCTATTGCCTTCTTCAGCAAGAAGCTTGCAAACCGCCACCTTAAGCTGCCGGCATATGAGCGAGAATTGATAGGCTTAGTCCAAGCAATACGAAACTGGAGGCACTATCTTTGGGGCCGCTCTTTCGTGATTTGAACTGATCATTACAGCCTAAAATACTTACTGCAGCAACGCCTTACAACCTCACCGCAACAGCATTGGATGAGTAAACTCTTGGGTTTTGATTTTGAAGTCGAATACAAACCTGGAAAAATGAATCGCGTGGCAGATGCTCTATCACGGAGGGATTCAAATCAAGCAACCCTCATGGCAGTTACCATGGTTCACGCCCAGTTAATGGAGGACTTAAGGAAACACTTTCAGCACTCCAAGGAAGGCCAAATTGTTTTCAACAAAGCAGCACAAGGGGGAAATTCTAATTGGACAGTTCGTGATGGCTTGGTCTATTACAAGTCCAAAATATATGTGCCGACTGACTTTAATTATATCCCTACCATCCTCGCAGCAGTTCATAATGCTACTCATGAAGGGATTCAAAAGACACTGCATCGCATAAAAGAGGAATTCTATTGGGACGGCATGGCATCCTCGGTAAAGGACTTCATTACCAATTGTGCTATTTACCAAAAAAATAAATGGGAAAACTTGCACCCAACAGGTTTACTCCAACCTCTACCAATTCCTGAACAAATATGGGCTGATATTTCAATGATATTGATGGGCTACCAAAGGTCGGGGGTAAATCAGTTATCTATGTAGTGGTGGATCGATTCTCCAAATACGCTCACTTTATGGCATTGTCACATCCTTACACAGCAGTGTCAGTGGCTCATTCTTTTTTTGGTAATATCTTTAAATTACATGGCCTGCCTGAAACAATAGTCAGTGACAGAGATGCAGTCTTCACAAGCCTATTCTGGAAGGAACTCTTTAAGTTATGTGGAACACACTTGGCATTTTCTTCATCTTATTACCTACAAACGGACGGTCAAACAAAAGTCGTTAATCGCACACTCGGAATGTATCTCAGATGTATGGTAGGAGATCACCCACGCAGGTGGGTAGACTGGCTGCCATGGGTGGAGTTCTGCTATAACACCTCTCTCCATTCGGCGTTGGGTACTTCACCCTTCAAGGTCGTATATGGGCGCGAACCACCGAGGCTTATATCCTACGAACCAGGATCATCCAAAATAGAAGCAGTAGACACTGCTTTAAAGGACAGAGATGCAATCCTGAGCGCTGCTCGAAATCAACTCATACGGGATCAAGACAGAATGTGTCTTGCATACGACAATAAACACCGAGACGTTGTGTTCAACGAGGGACAGTGGGTTTGGCTTCGCCTGCACCCATATCGTCAATTCAGCGTAACCAAACGAACATCAACGAAATTATCTCCACGGTATTTTGGACCATTCCAGATTATGAAGGAAATTGGCAAAGTGGCATATAAGTTGGCCCTTCCCGGAGGGTAGTAAAGTTCGTGATGTTTCCACATTTCTTTACTGAAGGAATTTAAGGGAACGCCACCAGCATAGTCTCCCACACTACCTAATCTTCACGATGGGAAGCTTCTGCCACAGCCAAAAGATGTGTCTTACAGGGTCGTCTTAGCAGGGGCAGAAAAGAGATTTTAGTGGTGTGGTCTGGCATGCATCCAGATGAGGGACTTGGGAGGATGTCGATGAGTTCAGTCTTCACTTCCTTACCTTCAAGCTTGAGGACAAGCTTGATCTCAACGAATGGAGTAATGATGCATTCATAGGGCGTCAATATCACCGTAAAAGAAAGAAAGATAAAAATCAACAAATATCACAAACAAAATCTGACTGATTTGGAAGACAAATAAAATCAAACAAATCTGGGAGACAAATAAATCAGACAAATCTGATTGACATGTCACAGTCAGAAATTTGAGATCCTGAGAGATCTGAGATATTATTTTCTGGTTGCAATCTTCGAATTATTGTTTTCTTTCAAGTTGTTTTCTTTATTTTATTTTCCAAACTCTGTAAAGCCTATTTAATGGCCATTTGAATGCAGGGAAAAGGTATGCAAGTTTTTAGCAAGAAAAGTCTAAGGGATTTCTGGAATTCTCAATAAAAAATTTCAACTTGTGATAAAAGTTTGCATAATTATATTCTTCCCAGTTTTCTGTCAAACAGTAAACATAGCCAACCCTTCCAAAGCTCAGTCTACCCTCCCACTCACCCGAAAGCTTGTGACGAGATCTTGCACACAAGCTGCCCGTATCAGTTCGGGCCAACATTTGCTACAATGTGGTGACATAAGATTCTAGTCTATGTCTGATACTTGCCTCAGATTAAACAGATCACTCCTCGGGGATGTTTCTGCTTGGGGAGGGGGACAAAATGCTTTGAGCAACAAGTATATAGAATCTCATCCACGTTAGTCCCACTCTTGCTGGATCCAACTGGTCAGTCCAGAAACAAGAGTAGGGTGTTAGCTGTCATGTGAAAATTAGCAACCACTACCCATGCCTGTGGGTGGGAGCACTGTTGAGTGAAGAACCTCTCACACAGCATCAACTATGTTAGCAGATCGCTGGCTGTGGTACAGGAAAAAGTCCAACTTGGAGTACCTCAAAATCACTCCCTCACTGCGTGACTGCGTCGCATTAGCGATTATCTGTTTGTCGTTGCCGTCCCAATTTATGCCATTCCATGGTGAGTTACTCAATAGCCAGCTGACATAATTTTATTTTACTCATCTTAGTAAAAGCTGCTGGATTCCTGCCAAATCTGCCACAGTTGTCTTGATCTCGACGGGCTGTTTTTCCACAATTACCTGGCGTCAGTAAACCACCAGTAGTAAGGGTTTCAGAGTCTCTATTATTGCAAGTTTGTTCCTCGTTGGGCCCTAGTCTGATACCAAATTGTTGTGAATACGAGAACAAGATCCAGTTTAGAGGTGTGTTCGAGAGAATGAGCGAGGGAGTCATGAGAAGTTGAGAACTAAACAAAGTTATGCTTATTGTTAAATTAATCTGTGTCTGACAGAGTCAAGACACCCAAACTAATTCTTCAAAATGTAGCTTATTCCGTAACAATGAAAAACTTACATAGAGAGGCGGCCAAAGTTCTAAGGGTTAAAAGAGAAAAAAGTGGCAAAGAAAATATAACTCAAAAGGGAATGGCTAACTAAACCAGAATGAAGAGCTATAGTAATAATAGGAAATTATGACTTTAACTCTAAGTTTAACCTATTTCAGTTCACGGATGATGGCTGCTCGGCTTTCGGGGCCCTTTTGCGTTAGCATACTTGTGGACCAAAAAGGAGTCCAGAACACTAAGGTTTCAATAAGTAAAAGTGTAAAACATTCACCACATATATTAAAACATTTCAATTCTCTGTCCACCTGCCTCCAAACATGAACATAAGTTGGTGTTTTGAAACAACAACCATGTGGAAAATATTGCAATGATGATTCAAAGAACGTCAAAACCTTCCTCCAAAATAGCCTTGTACCCAAGTCCCCAACCATGAAGAACAAAATAATCATAATCGAGTATTTAAGAGTAATCGCAACCGGTTGGGAATAAGATTGGAACCAGACAAGAGTTCAGTAGGGAAGTTATGCATTCATACATTACAAACCAGACTTCAGCAATTTGCTTAAATTTTACTCCAACAGTCCCAATAATTCTATGTCTTTGGATTTTGGTATAGAATTTTACAGAAATTGAGCTTTATAATTGCAGCATACCAGTATGTGACATGCCAAAAATACTTTGGGTAGATAGATGTGGGCCATTTAAGTATAGCCCCTTAAGAAACAAGAGATCAAAAACAGGAAAAAGCATGTACCAGTACAATTAATGAGTAACTTTTTATAGTAGGATTGCAGGAAGAGTTAATGGAACAGACCAAAACAAAGAGTGAGTGAAGTTAGGAGGGCAGAGTGAGTGGCAACTAGTACACTGAAGTGTTGTGATTCCCTAGATCAGTTCGATAACTTGTTAGTGCAACAATGAAAGGGGCAGGGTTACACGCCCAATAATAATCTATGGAAGTAAGAGTAGTGGCAGCCTCAGCAGTAATAACAAAGCAAGTGACTAATGACTTGTAATGGTTTCAAAGCATTCAGGAAGTATCCATAATTTATATACTTAAGAAATTGCTCCAAATACGACTAAAACATAGATAAAGTGCATAAGTATGAGTACTTATGTTTTATTCCCAAAATAGGACTTATTTGACCCGATTAAAAGTATAAAACTTCCCAATCAAGATTGAATCCGTTCAACTTTAGGAATAAGACAATGGTAATCCTATTTGTGCACTTTACATATAATTTAGTCCTATTTGGGGAATTTTATTTTTATACTTTCACTGCTGATTTCTGCCCTTTTTAACTTAAAAAGACACATAAATTAGGCTATTGTTATGTATTGCTATGAATAGCATTAATTCTGCGATGATACTGTTGATAATTTGCTAAACCTGTAAGCAATCTCAGCAAATAAAAACAGGTTATTGTGTAAGACACAAATGTGCAGCTCATAATCGGGGTAAATTTCCCTTACTAGTCACTAGAGTAAAGAAAATGCAGGATGATCACTACAAAAGAAAGGAAGTCAAAGAAGTAGAAAAACATTTTATTGATAGTTACTGAAATAGCACAAATGCTCAATCTAACAACAATAGACATTATAAGGGTTACAACTAGATGGGTTGGATGGGAAAATGTTAAATTGCAAAAAAGAAAGCAAAACATGGATCCAAAACTCACATGGACGACAGGAACCTCTAACTCAGGGCGGGAACAGATCTTCTGCGTCTGCGCAACACACTGCAGTTGTTGCTGTTGGAGCTGCTGGTGAGATGGCAAGTAAGGGTACGGATTATGAGACTTAGATTTTAGCAGCGGGGTTTTATTGCTCACACTCGGCTTCGTGGGGGTGGAGTTGAAGTGGGCGACAGGCTGGGAAGATGCAGGGGCAGATGGTGCAACGATGACAGAGCGGAGCCGTTGGTGAGGAGGGACGTAGACAGCGCCGTATGAGGACGGCGTCCGGTCACTCATTCTGACAAAAGCGGAGATTTTAGGGTTTTGGAATGGGAATTGCGAGTGAGCTGCTTGAAGAGCAGGGCAGCTCATGCGCTGCTTAGGTCCGGTGGCCAGAAGAAGACGGAGTCGAAGCCGCAGCGGTGGTTGGGCGATTGGCTGGCGGCAGTTAGGGGGAGTTTACTAGCAAAACTGCAAAATAGAAAAACACAAAACGGAAAAAGGCGTGGCGTCGATGGGATTGGAGTTTTTGCGGCATTGCACGGAAGCGCACGGAAAAAGGCATGCCAATGCCTGTGTAGTTCAATACGGCGGACTCATTTAGCAAGGTAACACGACATTTTTTATGACACCGTAAACATTCATGTTATAAAACAGGGGCATCCTTAAACACGACATTTTTTATGACACCGTAAAACAGTGTAATTTATTTACAACATCATTGTTGGTAAGACTTAAATTATACAAAAATTAGGGGTATGTTTGGCACCACTAGCCGAAAAGATACTTTTGTGAGCTTTTTAATATCTGTTAGTTTTTAATGACTGAAAAGATCTTAAAAAGAAAAGGTGGTAGCTTTTTGGGAAAAAGCTGACTATTTGATTAGTTTGGTTTTGTATGCAAGCTGTTAGGACTAAATAGTACTAAAAGTCACAGGCTTTTATCAGATGCTACTCCCCGTAGCATCTAAAAAAAGATCTTTTAATTTTTAATATAGTTCTAAGAAACTTAGGAGGTGTTTACTTTGCTGCTACATTCACAGATAGATTAGTAAGACAGAGGAAGTAAACATGCAAGCTGCTTAAAAAATTGCTTACTAACCGAATGAGGTACTTAAAGTGTTGCTTAGTAAGCATATCACCCTCATGTGTTAATTAAGCGACACTTTAAGTTTTTGCAGTTTCCGAATTTACTATTACTCTTACCCCTTGCCCTTGTTACCCCTCTACTCGCACCCCCTACCCACTCTACCTTACCCCGACCCCACCCTTACCCATCCTACCTTACCCCTACCCTATCTATACCCCACCCCAACCCCTTAGAGTAAGGTAGGGGTTAGGGGTGGGTATGGGTATGAGGGTGGTTGTTGGGGAGTGAGGGAGAGGGTAAGGTCGTGGACTCGTGATAAGGGTAGGGGAAGGGTAGGGTTTGGGATATAGGTACCCTACATATTATATTATACACTTGTGTTCATGAATGTTTGTGTGTCTATATATAGGATTATTTGGGACATTTTAATGTGAAACAGTGTTTTAATACAGAGCAATACATTTGCACAACAACACTCATATCTTGATCTGACCATGTAAGGACACAAAAGAAAACATACCCAGAGAATGAACGAAAGATAAGACAATCTATGGTTGAAGAGGAAATAAATACAAATAAACACTCACCAAACTTTTCAAGTATGTTTGCTTCTTCATATATAGAAGCACTCATATTTAAAGGGATCAGTCGAAAAAAGTAAAGTGTGATGAGAGACCTGCTAAATAAATGATTGAGAGAGTGGCGTTTAAGAGCTCTTTTCATAAAAACCAAAGAGGTGATACCATATTTAAAAAAAAAATTATGCCTCTCTAGATGGAAAATGAAATAAAATTAATTTATGACAAAATACCTCACTGTAAATGCCTAAGGTGGCTTTGTATCTCAAGTTAGCATATGATTAAGGCTCTACAAATTAAAGTTATCCTCAAAATAAGCTTAATAAAAGAAATAAATCAATAGTTTATTCCTGAACCAACAACGTTCACATATTCCTAACAAATATGTAATCAACCCACCTATATCACTACTGACATATAAACTCTCAGAAAATCCAATAACAAATAGGAAGAGAGAAAAGCCAAGGACTTTTCAACTCACAAAAGCATTAATATAACGGTAGTTTACTTAGATTATAAAAAATTTGCCACTTTCCCACTCCTTGAGTATTTGGCCCCGTAAAATTTCGTATGAAGCTCGCGCAGTAGGTGATAGCCTACTCAAATCAAGATTCATAATGCGCTCTTGATCGGATTTTTTTGGGCTCTCTCTCTGCTCTTGCTCCTTGAGCCTCATCTCTTGATCCTTCAACTTCAATAGATGGGATTCTTCCCTCAGTTTTTTATTGTGCTCTTTTAATTATATCTCTCTTTTCATCACTTGCTCTCTGAAGCATACTCTTTTTGTTGGTGTTCCTTCTTTAACTTCAACTCTGTTGTACGATCAATCTGCTTATCTAACGTGCACTGTAATTTACTCAGAGTTGCTATCACTCCATTATCTGTGCTCAACTTCCACTTTCTTTCTTGGCTGCTTTTCCTTCCTTGTGGACTAATAATTTCATCGCATTTCACTTGTTCAGATTCCATAGAACAATTGGTCGTGTTGGGTGATGTGCCTTTATTCGCCACTGTGGTGGTGACAATTATGGTCCATTTATTGACATTATTATTTGTTTATGCTTATGTTTACTGTCTACTCCGATTATGTTATGTTTACTTGTACCTTTTTGGGTACTAGTTCACCATTTCATTTTTAGGTAGTATATCATTTTCATTAAATAACATCATCATTGTGTTGTGTGTGTTAGTAGTAAAATTCATAAACTATTATTATTAAGTTAGATTCAATTAGTTGACTTTATTAATTTTTTTTATTAAGTGTTAACTTTGAGTAAAAAAAAAATCTATAAATGAATAAGTTTGTGTTTTTTGTGTTCACCTTTAACAACTTTTATCAAATTTTAAATTGGTAAATAAGTCTATTACAATTAATGTCATGCTTACAGTATAGTACAACAACAACAACATCCAAGCCTTAGTCCCAAATGATATTGGGGTCGGCTAACATGAATCGATATATGATATCACATTATCACCAAAAGGAAAAGAAAGAAAATAAAGATAAAAAAGATAAGCTATTATAAAAAAAAAAGATAATATAAAAGAGATGAATATACATATAAAAGATCAAATAAAAAGGATAAAGTAATATTTATATATAAGGATAAAGATATAAAAGAAAAGGAAAAAAAAGAAGAAGAAGAAGAAAAAAAAAAAAGATGATACAAGATCACTCCTCAACACGAATACCCGCCCTCCATTTTGCTCTCTCCAAAGCCATACCCTCATCCAATCCAAGAAGAAGCATATCACTTCTGACTCCCCTAACCCACGTCTGTTTGGGCCTTCCTCTCCCTCTCTTCCCTACCTCTTCTCCACACATCTCAACTCGTCTGACAGGTGCATCACTCGGTCTTCTATGCACATGACCAAACCACCGTAGGCGTGACTCCCGCATCTTATCTTCAATAGGTGCTACTCCCACCCTTTGTCTAATTGTCTCATTCCTCACGCGATCCTTTCTAGTATGCCCACACATCCAACGCAGCATGCGCATCTCTGCCACACTCATCTTTTGAATGTGACATTGTTTCACCGCCCAACACTCCGTGCCATACAGTAATGCCGGCCTAATTGCTGTCCTATAAAATTTACCCTTCAGTCTAGTCGGCATACCTCGATCGCATAGAAATCCTGACGCACTCTTCCACTTCATCCACCCTGTTCTGATTCTATGGGATACATCTCCATCTAACTCACCGTCCTTCTGAATTATGGAGCCCAAATAACGGAACATATCGCTGACTGGTATCTCCTTACCATCTAAAGTAATTCCGCTATTACCACTGCTTCTACCTCCACCAAACTTGCACTCCATGTACTCTGTCTTGCTCCTACTTAGTCTGAAACCCTTGTTCTCCAATGTCTGTCGCCATACTTCCAACTTTGCTTTAACCCCTGATTGCGTCTCATCAATCAATACAATATCGTCGGCAAACATCATGCACCACGGTATATCGTCTTGAATTGACTTTGTAAGTTCATCCATGACTATGGCAAATAAAAAAGGGCTAAGAGCCGATCCTTGGTGCACTCCGATAGTAATAGGGAACTCCGCAGTCCTCCCTACACTAGTACGGACACTTGTAGTACAATCCTCATACATATCCATGATGATGCTAATATACTTGCGTGAAATGCCTTTTCTAGTTAAGGCCCACCAAAGAACTTCTCGAGGTACCCTATCATATGCCTTTTCTAGATCAATGAACACTAAATGCAAATCCTTGTGAGCGTCTCTATACTTCTCCATAAGTTGCCGAAGAAGGTGAATAGCCTCAGTTGTTGAGCGACCAGGCATAAAACCAAATTGATTCTCTGAGATCTTCACCGTTCTTCGAAGTCTTTGCTCAATCAATCGCTCCCAAAGTTTCATGGTATGACTCATAAGCTTAATCCCCCGATAGTTGGCACATTCTTGTACATCACCTTTATTCTTAAATAAGGGAATAAGAGTACTCTTTCTCCAATTCGTTGGCATCTTGTTGTTTCTCCAAATTTTGTTGAAGAAATTTGTTAACCACCCGATGCCTCTCTCTCCCAAACTTCTCCAAGCCTCGATCGGTATGCCATCTGGACCCACTGCTTTCTTCCGCCCCATCTTCCTCAAAGCCTCTTTAACTTCCGTTGGTTGGATCCTTCTCACAAAATCACGATTTACCATACAATCTGGTATGGTCAAATCATCGATATCTTGCACTTTGTTCCCGTTGAACAATGTATCAAAGTATGATCTCCACCTCTCTTTTATCTCTCTGTCCTCCATTAATATCCTTTGATCAATTTGTATAGTGTTGTGCTATTTTTTGTTCTACTTTACCTCCAGTCATTTTATGTGTACTAGTTACTCCACCTGTGCGTTGCACGGGAGTGAAGTATCTATATAATAAAAAATTGAGTGCGTGAAATAAAAATTACGCGTTTGATACAAAAATTGGCAGATATAACGAAAACATAGATTACCAAACGTGCCCTAATAAATAATCTCGACTTGTTAGAAACTAAAAATAAAGAGTAAAAACGGCATAAATTTCAAACAACGCAAGTAACATGAATCTCAAACATGAAAATGTATATCGGGGCAAGTCAAAAAATAATATAGCCAACCCTAACCAACACCAGACAATCATATACTATGTATATGTCTCATCAATAGCTATAAAGTGCATCTTACTCTTAACATGTTTTAACTTCTAAGAGACAAAATTGTGTTTACCTCTACAACTGTCTGTTTAATAGAATACATTTAGGAGTGTTTTGAAAAATAAATTTTGTTGAGTGAGGTATCTATAAAAATAAAAGAGAGCTAATTGATTCCTTTTATTAAACTCCCATGTATAATAATCTCTAAAAATAGCAATACTTGTAAGATATTATCATGCTTGATATCCTACATACATAAGATACAGAGTAATTATTTCATATTGAAAGTTTAAAAGAAATACTTTCAAAGATCTTTTGGATGCTCTCATATTCTTGAGTATGTGAACTACACACCCTTCTTTTAGTCAAAAGCTTATTTAGAATAAGTCTTTTTAAACACTTGTATAAACAACTATTGGAGAAACATGCTTCTCATCTCTATTCATAATGATATCTTGAAAATCTTGAGAGGTTCAACACACCATCAAAAAACTTCTTTTTACATCATGCTTTTATTTTAAAAAAATATCATTCATGCCACACACATAATTTTTTTTTTTGAGAATATGCCACACACATAATAATACACCTTTACACTAATACTCCGTAATACTTAGATTCCGTTACTTCAAGCTTTCCAGCATGATTTAAGACTTTGTCATTAATTGCTTAAAAGCATTTTCATATATGTTGTCTATAAATAGTACTACGTAGTATTTAAATTCTTAAAAATTAGAAGTCATAACCAAGGGGTGATGGTTAAAACACCTTTTAACCTTTTCCTACAATAATTTATCCAAACAATACAACAAAAGTAATTCTTAACACACTGTTACTTTTGCTTCCAAAATAGTGTGTTATTTTCAAGTATACAATAAACTTTTACAATTCAGCATTTTCTATCTTTGGGAAAACCTCTAAAGCACAAGTACACACCGATATCAGGGCACAAGCATACTTATACAATTATACTGACCATTTAGGATGTTTTTACTTGGACTGTAATTTGCTGGTCTGGTCTGATCTGAACTGGTCTGGTCTGGTCTGGTAAGGTCTGGTTTCTTTGTATTTTTATAACTATTCAAGTCTGGTCTGGACTGGTCTGGTCTGGAGCAAATTACAGTCCAAGTAAAAACATCCTTAGTAACCACTAAAACACTCATACTTAAATACGTTGGTGAAGAGTGCATATTGAAAGAGAGTAATGGTGTAGATTAAACCTTATATTTTGAAGTAAAAAAAATAGGTGGCTCAGATTTATCAGGCACATGGGCAAACCATTATACCATAAATCTCACCTTTCACAAAGATAATATTTTGCAAAGATAAGAAAATAACTTGGAATAGCAGGTCATCAACCGGTCAGGGACCAGTGAATGAAGATGAGGTGCAAAGGTTGGATTATTCATGAATAATCAAAAGGTGGGACTATTGTAAGAAGACCGCTAAAAGGTTGGATTATTAGTTTCCATTTTCCCAATTGAAAATGACATATATATTGCCTTAATGCATAGATATATTTTCAAAGGAGTAGATTAGTACAAACAAAGCTAAGTACCAAAACAATTGAGTGCCACCCCAAAGTTATGTTGGGTTCGCCTAAACATATTTTTCTTTAGGAGGTGTGATTCACACCCAGAAGTCGTAAGTTATATCATACAACCGGTTGTACTATGCACATTGTTAGGCTCCCAATACTCAAAATAATAAAAATAAAGTTAATTAGAAGATATGAAGCAGAGATCAACAGTGCTCATTGTCAGGCTCCCAATACTCAAAAGAACGGGCTTGATGCTCACCAAAATTGCATCAATGCTCATTTAAGATAGCCGATTGTATAGTATATAGCCGGTTGTATAGTATATGCTTCCCACAAAAGTAGAGGGAAAAAAGAATGATTATGTAACGTAATATGCTCAAAAAAATGAAATTCTACAAAAGCTACTCTTTTGGTTAAATTTGAGTCCATGAGAGGAAGTTCTTTGAGTTTAAGACCGGCGGAGCAATATGGTCCTATGATTACTACAGTTAATAATTTATGAGTCCTGGAGATTTAAAGTCTTTCATAGAGTTTTCTAGTCTTTTATTTGTGTAATAAAATACTTTCCTAGAAAGACTTTCCCCGAAAGTCTTTTGGGTTCTGCCCTCCCCTTGCTCACATGTTCCAAAGCTAGAGCTAAGCTCATAGCATGTTTTTTCACCACATAAGTCAATACTTTAGCTACACTCTGGGGCCTTCCCTGAAAGCAATGAACCAAGGCACCACCGGTCATCCTATCTTTTTCAATGGATTTCAAAGACACTTTGAAATACTGTGTTATATTAACATATTCTATATCTCATACTCTAATACTCTTACATGCAAAATCATTTAGATATAGAGGATAGTGAATTTGAAATGGTCAATACATGTGTGATGTTCAAGCTTTTCAGTCCACTCCTACTTTAGAAAATAGAATAAAAGTTTGCTCATCCTTTCATCTGGAAACAAATTGATTATTACACAGATATGGAACTAAGTTTCTTCACCCATGATTGCATATCAAAGAGTTGCCTTTAGGAGGTTGGAAATTCCATCATCAATCACCATTACGGACCGTTCTAGAGCTTCAAGCAAAATAAGAAAGCTAAATAGTCTTTTTCAAATGATGGGGATACAATTTGATCCTATTTAAAAGTAAGAAATTAATAAATAACTCATCACTAATGAACTGCCTTATTAATCTATAGTCTCATCAAACCTTCGTTATTCCCTAGGGCTCGGCCGCTAGGGTGCTTTTCCGATTTCGTTACCACGAAGATCGGTCACATAATTAAGGAGGCGAAGGATCCGAGGGCGGCTGTTAAAGCAGACTCGACTTCGGGTCGAAGACAAAGAAGGACGAAACCGATCGAGGAGGCTCATGTATGGAGAATTCCAAAATCATTGTATGAGGAAAAACCAGAGTAGATGATTAACTTGGAACATGTGGCACTTTGTTTTGCAGCTTACCCATCTTAACAATATCAGTCATTGATGGTTATCCTAGGACACTTATACGTGTCCAAAATCCAAATAAAAGTTCTGGAACTGCTAGATAAATAATCATCTGCCATATCAACCGACTTCCTCATCTCCGTGTCAGTAACATCACTGTAACCCATACATAGAATTAAGAAGATTAAATACAGAAAAAGCTGCAAAATATTAAAGCATTAATACGGAGTACTATAATAGGATGTTCAATATGCAGGCATATAGTTGCTGGCATAATATTGAATAGGACCATTTTAATTTATATTCAACCATTAATACTATAAAAGATTATGACCATGTTATTTCATGACTTTACTATATAAACAAAATGTTTTTTGCTCATTTTAAGATAAGTTTCATTCAACTGAAAAAAGAGATTAATAAAGAGTCGCCAAGTTACTGGTCTGGGATCAGTTAAATAAAGTTATGTTTCATCTCAATGGAGAAGCTAATAGACCTATTACTCATCAATTAGCAAAGATAGACTAATTTAGCAATAATCATTATCTATATACTACTTGGAAGAAAACATTGGGCAAGTTAATGCTGAGTGCGAGGACTAGAGAACCTAGAATAGTTTTTTGCCTCAAAAGAAAGCACAAATATAAAAATGAATAAAACATACAAAGAATCACCACAACCTGTCCGCGCATCCTCCAGTAGCATCTCTTTTTTACTCATTTTATCTTCTCACCTTCCTTACTCACTTTTTACTTGGCTGTTAATAATCATTCATGATAAAAGACTCGTGATTGTAAAGGTGATAAATACAAAAAAGACATTGAAATAGAATATTGAGAATATATAGTTGTTTAAAACAAAAGACATTAAAGTTTAGCATAGAATTGGCAAAAAATGGCCATAAGATCTGCTCTAGTGTAAAACAAAAGAGCATTCAGAATGTTTAGGCATATTGAATTCCTTTGAGGGGTATTGAGTAAGTGAGATATAAAAACATTATTAAAATATAACTATGAAAACACATAAAAGAATCTGGAAAAGAACACGCTAAATAATATTTTATTTGTAGTGAGAAATTAATTTTTTTTGAAAATCTATCATTAATAGAACACATATATTAATATAACACATATATTAAGCAAAAAGGACTCAGCTGGCAAATAATACCTATAATGATACCTCCAACAGAAGCTAACACTTAAAAATCTGCATCAGGTTAATTTTAGAGTGCAATATTTTTACGGGCTGAAATTTGATAAACCATTCCTTAGCAGAGGTCTCCAAGTAGGTATATTTCCCTTAGAGGCACACCACACCTTGGCTTTCTTCTCTAAAACCTGAAAAAGAAGCTAACAATTAAACTAAATTCAATAACACAAAGATGCAGGTTATAGAAGATGTGTTAAATAAAACAAAAATCAACCTTTGTCAAATGGAAATAATAGAGGTAAGGAACAAATTGATTTCTCAATCTGAACCAGAATATGAAGCCAAAAAAACTGTGAAGGTCAATTCGAACAACCGCTGAGTAGCCATAGAAAAAACAAACAAAATCAATGTCAACATTGAAAAAAGCACGATATAGAGAAAGAGAAAATGTTCTGGGAAGAAGAATACGATTTTAGTGGAATAATATAAGGAGAAACGATCAACTTTGAATGAAGAAACAATCTCTTTATTCGGATGATTTCCACTCAAATGACTCCCGGTAAATGACTCAAGCCGTCTCCTTTTTCTGATAATTTCATGGCAGAGTCAAGGCAGACGACTCCTGGTAGATTTCGGCAGATAAGTATATTCTTTTTGAGAAATTCATGTTGTTGACGACACCTACAAACTTGGGGAACTCCGATTTGGGAAGAAGAAAGATGGAAGGAAAAGAAGCGGAAGAAAAAGTAGAAGGTTCGGGTTGAAAGAGAATCGGAAGCGAAAAGGAAAGGTGGAAGTAAAAGATCGGAAGAAGAGCTGTAGTGACTTACAAAGTAAAAATATAGGCCGCAGAAGATGGACAATTGTGTAAAAAGAAAAGAGAATTACACAGGAAAGAGATCAATGATGTTGTTAAGTGAAAGGTTCAGATCTTTTTAGATGAACGATATCTTTTTAGATGAAAGGTGTAGATGCATTTGTATCGCTGTTAAGTATAAAGATGTTTGCGCCATTAAGGACTCGTTATTGCCTACTTATTAACTTCGTTATAGACTTGCATCAAACATTACATATGAGGTCAAGAAGAAATAAAAGCAAACCATCATTTAGTTTTTGAAATCAAAAGGAAAAGGTTCCATATATATAGTGAGTATTTGAAATCATATGTCAGTAATACACAATATTCTAAAAGGCGCTAGGCGCTATTCGTGCGCCAGTCCAGTACCTGGCGCCTAGGCAGCTAGGCGGGCGCGCAGGCGGAGACTAGTCGGAGACAAAGAAGTTATAGTTTTATCAATACTTTTGCATAAATACGATTAGTAACGTTGTGTTTTATGTGTGTTTTAAAACACACATACACATTAACATGTATAGTTTTTATCTTAATCTACAATTAGTAGCTTTCTTCATATGTGTGGTTAAAGTTAAATGTACATATATCTCTTAGAGTACAACAATGAAAAAAAATTGTTTGACAAATCTAGACGCATAGGCGGCTGATTAAGCGCTCTAGGCGGGCAACTAGGAGCCCTAGACGGACGACTAATTCACCTAGGTGCCAAATCAATTAGTCAAAACGCCTAGACTAAAATCGGGGCGCCCGGCCACCGCCTAGCGCCTAGGCGGAGACTAGTCAGGCGCTAGCGCGATTTTTAGAATAGAGGTAATACATATAGGAATAACTCTTATAGAACAAAAGAAGGAAATTATACATTTTTTGTTTCAAAACAAGTTAAAATAAGTTGAGAAAAGGGCCGAATGAAGTCTTCTACTATTATCCTAATGACTTGTTGACAACCTCGTAATCCCGTCTTTAGCGTACGTCTGTCTATCTTTTTAAAAGAGATTATAAGGTTGACGTGAAATATTTGTCCAGGATTGGCTTAAATACAAGGCCAAAATAATGACATGTAAGCTAAGATCGGAATTAAAATATTGTTAACGGGTCGTTTTGACTCATCTTATTGCTTTTATAAGTAGACATATTGATATGACACTTTCTTGAGTACATGACCTTATTTGATGATTGTGTATTAGTATAAGACCGTGTTTGACCCTTTTCTCAAATAAGTTTTAGAACATTAGATCTTAGTCCAACTACTACCTTTGTGTCGATATTTTTCTATGTCTTCCATGGAAACTTCATTCACATCTCTATCTATCATTAAATATTCAGCACACCTTTATGACAAACATGCCGAAATTGTCATTGTAGAAACATAAATAAATTAGTTAATAAAAAGTGTGATCACACGTGATATTTAAAAATGTGTGAAGAATAAAAATTTGCGGACTAACATACTCACCGTCTTGATGTGGACAGTTATGGACCATTTCAATTTGATTTTTTCCTTTCCGTTTTGTGCCTGAGGTTGCTTGTCATAAACATCAAACCTCACCACCAGTTTATGTAACAAAGTCTCCAAGCAAGGCACGTAGATCTTATTGTTGACCATGAATCGCCTCCTCTCTTTACAAAGTCATACACTCTAGTGCGCTTACCATTAGTGTCGAGGACCAATAGTATTCACTGCATCAATGTGTTCAATGGCATATGTACAAAATAGTATTCATTCACCCATTCAAGATTTCCAATTTTTAACAAGTCTCCATTTTTTTTTGTCAAAATGCCTGAATTTGCTCTTCGATTAACATTCGTTTTATGCTTTTCATGGCCTTGGACATTAGAATAGCAGTTCAGCTTTACCGACATGATCTTACCATCACTTGTTTTATATTCAATAATAATATGTATAGTTATGGTAAATTTTAGCAAACAAAGCTACCTACTTAGCTAAATTTTATGTATTTATTGTTTACTAGTAAATATATTACTCATTTAGTGTCTGTCGCGACAAAACTTATCATACATTTTTCATCACTCAATCAGAATTCAATTCAATTAAAAATATAATTCAATTTAATGTATCACTATATTCGTTTTTTCTCTAGTGATGTTATTTGACATATTACCTGGTCATATGGAAGAAGGATTTCATTGTCATTAGGTCTCCTAGTTTTAAAGTCACTTCCCAATTTCTCTTGTTCTTGTTGTTAAGGGTTTTCAAGATTATTCTCGTCCTCTATTTTCTTCCTCTTTGTCATTTGTTCTTCTTCACACACTAAAATTTTTTCGCCGGTGTTTTTTTGGTGTGGTGCGTGTTGTTCGTGCTGCACAAGAGGTTTGGCGGATGCACGTTGTCGTCCTTTTGCTGTTGGCGCACTAGAGGATTAGCGGACTCGCCTTTTTTATGCGTGGATTTTGCTGATGCGATGTGATTAGGAGATGTTATTGTTGAAGAAGACCTTTTATTTAAAACAAGAGTATTTGTGGTCAATTACTTTCATGTTTGGTCATACGCTAGTTTGTAGTCCTAACTTGGGAAACTTGTTAGCTTTGTGTCTTATTAAGATAACAATTTTCCCCTTTCATTTAATTTGAAGATTAATTAGATGATGTGTATGATTATTTTGAAGATTATCATTGTGAAAAAAATATCATTTAGGAAGATTATTCAAAAGAAAATTTGGTCTCAAGATATAAATCCGAAATATATTAGGTTGTAACTAGATTACATTTGATGAATGTCCCAAAAAAATTGAGGATTTGAGTATCATTATTAATGAAAAGTTTTGAACTTTGAGATTACTTGAAAGTTATTGGGTCGATGTGATGTGCAATGATGTGGAAGAGATAATCAATTTAGTTAGGGGCATGAGTGGAGGCACTCTAACGGGCTTGTCGGTCATTTTTGGCTTTTTAGTGACTTTGGCTGTTTTACTTCATCGATAAGCTATTTTAGGTGTTTGGTAAACAGTATTTTGATGTGGTTGTATATTACGAAAAAACAAAAATGCAAAAGTCAATCTGAGCACTCTTTCACTTGGTATTATAATTTAAATGTCTAACATGCCCTATTTTTGCCCATTGGTTAATTATTTAATAATTATTCAAAAAATGAAATAAAATGAAAATCTACGAAAATTAATAATAAATATCATCGTGAATATGATTGCTATTTTATAATATCGTTTTAAAAGGCACTCTATAATACTCTTTTTTATTTGTGTCCTTAATACTCATTTTGTATATTAAAAGATAATCGTGAACGGTTGAGTTACCAGATATTTTAGTTCAATCCGCAATTGATAATGACCTGTCAAAACAGTCAACACAATCTGATAACATGAATCCGCCAATAGAATCGGCTATCTGCTAACATAACACTCCCAATAAACTCAATACAGTTTAAGTAATATTCTGCTAACATCAAAATTGGTTGAATTAACTCAATTTAATGAATTTACACTCTCTTGCCTTCGATTGCCTCTATGCCTCGCATGATTTCTACTCTTGAATCTACCACCCTATCTGCGATTGCCTCTCTCTGACCCTGCCTACTCTCGCTTGGCGGCCAAAAAACCACGAATGGAGATCGCTGAAAAATTATACCCTAAGCACTTCCGCTCATGGATGATGACTATGATGTGTACAAAGAATTCTAAACTTTTGTTTTTCATGTCATTGAGGTGAAGATACATCCAATACGAAAAGAAGAAAGAAAGAAAAAATTGCGTGATAGTGTGAAACAATTAGAATTAGTTAGTTTTTCATATTGAAGTTGACCTTTTTATTGTGATTTTTTTTATTCAATATTCCCTCCGTCTAGTTGGACTTTGCCAAATGCATAGTAGGTGAGAACTAAGAATAGTAAAATTTGGTTGCTTTAATAGGAAAGTGACAAAGTATTTTGGGACAATCAACAAGGGAAAGTTGGGAAAGTCCAATGGGACGGAGGGAGTATGAAGGATTGATAGTAATTCATCCGCCAAGCTAAATGATGTGAAACATAAATTTGTTACTTTACCGGAATTGGTAAGCTTATTTTGGGAAGACCAAGTAAAGATAGTTTGCAAATCCTTTTTTGCAAAGAGGGAGTATGTGATAAGATCAACCCTAAAGGAATCATTCAAAAAAATGTGCAATTCTTTGTTGTGATTATTTAAACTTAATTTGCATTTACAATTGACAAAGATCCTTTAAAAAATCAACAAAGTTAAAAAATAATATTGTGTGTGTTTTATTCATAACTAGTATGTGTACCCGTGCACCGCACGGAAAAATATGTTCTAGTGTTTGTTATGAAAAATGTGAATGAAATTAAATTTTAAAAAATAGAAGTGATACTGAATCACATGTGAACTCATAGACTGTGCAATTCAATGAGTTATATTGAGTCGCTAAGAAGGAATGTAGAAATCATTAAGATTATTGTTGAAGAATAGAATTGAATATATAGTTACATCGAGGATGTGCGGAAGACAAATGAATCTTAACTTAGGAGAGATATATTAATAAAACTTGGACAAAAGAATGAACCGACCTTTACATCCATGTTAATGCGGTAGACCTTGTGATCAAGGAGCTGTTATGCATGTCCAAATTTTATTCTTTATTCTTTATTTTTATTTTATTTAGACCATATCAGAAGATTAGATCAGACGATACAAATCAAATTAAATCAGATAAACAATATCCACATCAGACATGAAATTTTAAGATCAAATGTATATGATATATTACTTTTATTATTATTATTAAATTACTAATAATATCAACATTATCATTGTCATCATTATTAGGAGGTGACGGGATCTGGTCCAATTGGTAACATTATGTTTATATGTATTTTAAGTATGGATTCAAACCCTTTCATATGTAAAATTTGGACTCATCCAAAACTCTTTCAAACTTATAAATCAACATCTTCTTAATTGTTGTATGAATCTTGATTCCCTAGAATAAGCAATATAATTACAATAAAAAAAAGCAATATAATTACAATAAGGGAATAACATACTTGATAAAAATAATAATTGTAATGATTAATTAATAAAGTGAATCAGTGTGCTTAGTAAATTGGGATTGAAATAGTTTTGTCGGTTGATGATTTATCAAAAACATGCCCAGTGAAAATGTAATCTTTGAAGAATTTTAACTAAAACATTTCGGGAATTTTTAATCTTTATTTTAATAATTAATGTGTCTATTTAGGTGCTATAGGAGATAAGTAGGTGGGCAAAATAACCTTTAAAGCGAGTGCAATAAGAAGTGGGATAAATGCATTAACAGGAAATATGATGACATAAGAAATTGATGTATTATAAGGGGGCATCGTTTGCTTATGAGGGGAAAATATCTTGTCCAGCCTTCCGGACAGGATCCTTCGACCGACCGACTGTCGTTTGGGAAGATTATCGGTGGAATATTTTATGAATTTTTTAGCATGTTCATCATGAAGTGTAGATTATGTCCACGAAATTCCAGCTCGGGAAGTAAGTTAAATAAATTATTGAAAAAAACCGCTTTTATGTATATAGTTTGACACAATTTGTTTCAATAATTTAATTAACTGATTTCTCGATTAAATATAAAAGCGGATTTTTTTTCAATAATTTATTTAATTGACTTCCCGATTAAATATAAGTTGAAATTTTGTGGATACAATCTAAACTTCATGAAGAACTTGTTCAAAAACTTCAACCGGAAACCGACCCTAATGACGTCGGTCAGACAGAAGGTCCTGTCCATCCGACTAGATAAAACCATAACTGTAATACAAAGTATATATATGTGGAGTTTTTTTGGAAGGTGAATGCATTTTTCTTGATCATTTTAAATGCTTATGATTGATGCATGTAACGTGTGTTAAGAAGCTCAAAAGGTTTGCTTTGAGCTTCATAATGATATTGTATTAATATGGAGCTGCCACTTGGCGAATTTTCGCATGAAGAGAGTGCCACATGTCAAAATTTTCTCTAAAGCATTCCACAAAGGTTTGCTTTATTATATTATATAGATAGATATTGGGTGTATCATATATAAAATACAGAAAAGATCCACCACGTCGAGTATGTGTTAGTATTTGTGCCTCTTTGATATATCCGGTGATTTTTTCCGTCTCTTTGAAGTATTTATGTACAAAATATGTACTTGTATTTTTTATTGTAATGTTTTTGTATCCTATATTTTATTTAGTAGTTAGTACAACAACAAATCAATAATTCTATTTTATCGTATCTTATATTTTATTTAGAAAGTATTTTTAACAAGAACACGAGAATTAAGTTTATCAAAATTTAATAACAGAAATAATTACAGTTAAAATAAAAGCTATTTATAAAATTAATGTGACCTCTTAAATGTATTGATTATAACATTAATTTATATGTAATATTAAATTTTCATTTTTTACTTAAGTGCCTCTAGTCATATTTTTATATTAAGTTTTTATTTTTATACCTAAATGACCTAGTCATATTTTTATAAATAATTTTCTTTTAATAATATTTGTGAGAAAAATCTAGTGATCATTATGGAGCCTGTTTGGTAGCACAAAAATCAACTGTTTCGGCTGATTCTGCTGAAATTTATGAAGTTCTGGCTGAAGTGGCTGCATTGGCTGATTTTGTTGATTTAAGAAAAAATATTTTTAAGATATATTTTATTAATAAAATTAAAAAAAATTATATGTAAAAATTGATAAAATGGTCATCTACGGTAACTTCAGCCAATACAGCCAGAAAAGTAACTTCAACCTTACTTTTTCTGCTTATTACACAATTCAGCGCGCGAAAACAAAAGTTACGTGTTTGGTGAAAAAGTTGGCTGTTAAGGCTGATAAGCCGAAAAATAGTGGTGTCAAACGACCTCATGGGATAAAATCTACATGTTTTTTACTCCAAAGGGTGTCTGAGGGAGGGGGATTTGGGGTCCTGGAGTAAACTGGGCTGAAACTCACTCTATTGAGTTTCGAACCCGGACCTCCCATAGGGGAGAGTGGTCGACGACCAACTGAGTTGGACCGCTCCCTCAGGATAAAATCTACATAGTATTACGTGTTTGAATCTAATTTTTAAAATTACTTCTACCATTTATGATAGATGAAACAACTGTTGGAGTATTTGAGTGAAAGTACACAAATACTTTTATTTTAAAGTATTTTAAAATTTTGATTCTACTTCTAAAATTAATTCTACTTTTATTTTATAAAAAAGCAAAGCATAATGAATTCCAAGCCTCCCTAAAAACAACCTAAAAACCACCTCTTTACATCCGATATACGGAGTATATATATAAACCCATGTAGTCAACGGCTAGGATAGTGAACATACCAAACCCTAATCTTCATGCTTCATTTTCACGAACAAGGCAAGACAGCAACCCAACCGAACGTCTGAAACTCTAAAATCCATCTCTGAATCTCTGGATAGATGCCACACAGTACATGTCACGTTGACCCAACCGACCCACAGTGGTGACTTCTGTTACCCAAACCTCACAATTCTCCTTTTTTTTCTCGATCTCTACCTACAGAGATGTCTCTCGACGGAGCTGCAGCGGATCGGGAGAAGGAGCGGCAGGCGGCGGGAGCCGGGAACGGGATTGGGATGAACGGAAACGGCATCGTTGTTCAGACACACACGGCCCACAGGCTGCGGTTGAACCCGAGTCTGGACCACAAGCCCGACAGCTATGATGACCTGCAATTGGACTTCAGCCCATTGCTGTTTAGCTCTCTGGAGCGCTACCTCCCGCCTAGCGTCCTTAACTCCGCTCGTGACTCTAAGGTTCAGTATATGCGGGAAATCCTCCTTAGGTACTCTCCTGAGGGGGAGCGAACTCGGGTATTTTTCTGCATTTTGCAACTTGATAATCTCCTTTTTCTTTTTCTGTATGTGTGGATTTCTCTCACCATATATTTGTTGTGTCATCTTTATAATTTACAGTTTTGTCAAATTAAAAGGCAGTCGTTTTTTTAGTTGGTTCTGACATGGTAGGGACTAGGGAGTATCATACACAGAACATTTTTATTCTTTTTAATAAAACTTCTGCAGAAATTATTTTCCAGCTTTTTTCAGCAGTCAAACAGAAATTTAACAGTTTCTTGACTCATTACTTGATTAGGATGTGTTTATTTTTCGTTGTAACGCACAGAATGTGGGTTTATGTGGAAGTGTTGTTTCAGGGTGGTGGAATGGAGACGGAAAGTATTGAGTTAAGCGTTTATACAATATACAAAATAAAGGGCAGTGGATGAGATAAATTGTTTATACTTTGATAGTTTGATTTTACTTTGATCTTAGCGTAAAGCACCTAAGAAGCTGAAAAATCATCTGGACTGATGGAACGTTTCTGCCAATATAATGATTCCTGTCTGTTCTACCCTTCTCACAAGAGCAGAGTCTCCACGTAATCTTTTAATATCACTATTAATAAGGCTTTGTAGATTAGTAGGATATTTATTTCAGAGGAGTTGTGCCATATACAAGTCATTTTGTTTATAGATTGAGAGAGGGATTTTCTTTTACACAGGATTTAGTATAATATGAATATGGGTGTGAAGATGCATAGTTGTAATGCATGCTTTCCAGCATAGTTATCATGGCGCATGGCGCAATCCATGGCGCATAAGTCATTTCCCATGGCGATGGCGATGGCGCAAATATGGCGTCGCCACGTGACCAAAAAAAACTTCAAAATGAATGATAGAAAATATGATAAAAAAAAGTTGAATAACAACATTCTAAGTTAGAAGTTAAAATAGTTTAAAGTACTTCCAAAAAGATAATATTCAAAAAACAGTTTCATGTCTTGCAAAATATGTTAGGATTTAGGCTTGTTAGCTTGTTTTTGTTTGATAATTATGGCATAATCATCATCAATCATTGCACTCCTCATCATCGTGGTCTGAATCTGATAGCAATGGCACAACATCCTCATCAACTTTATAATATTATAAAGTACTTATAAGTGCTAACTGCTAACATACAGTTTAATAGTGTTAAGTGCTAAGAAAATTGTTTGTAAACTGAAGTTATAAGAGTACTTTATAACTGTATAAACTATAAAGTTAGCTGAACTGCTGAAGTAAAAACTATAAAGTAAAAACTTCATTTTAACATAAACTATAAAGCCAAAACTCTTTCAGTTAGTTAAACTAAACTATTGTTCTTCAGTTAGTTTAGTTACTTATTTAAATTAAACTAAACTTCAAATGAGAATTGTTTTTTAGCTATAAACAGCTAAACTTCATTGATACAACAAAAGGATTTAACTAAAGCTATACTAAAGTTGTTTAAGAGCTTTAATAAATTTCCTAGTTATGATTTATGAATTTTATAACTAAGAAATTTTTAGGGAATGTTATAACTTGTGTCCAAGTTAGGAAGTTTAGCTCAACTTTTTTCTTAGTTATAATAAGATGCAGGTTGTCAACTTAACTGTAAAGTTTAGCTAACCTTACAGTTAGCTACAATTCCCTTTCAATAATTGTTTTTTAGCTGTAAACAGCTAAACTTTACAAGCTTGTTGATGCAGCTAAACTAAGAGTTTTAACTAAAGCTCTTAGTTAAAACTTCATTTTAACATAAACAATTAAACATAAACTATAAAGTAAAAACTACTCCCTCCGTCCCCCAAACAAGTTCCCCATTACTTTTCACACATATAAAGGAAATATAGTTATTGGGAGGTAAATTTTACTGTTTTGACACTGTTTGGATACTGTTTGACACTGTTTTGATGTAGATAATTTGCCAAATAAGGAAAGGGGGACTTAATTCAGGGACTGCTCAAAAAGGAAATAGGGAACTTGTTTGGGGGACTGAGGGAGTATAAAGTACTTTATAACTTTAGGGTTGTTAATAATGGGCTTTATGTGTTTATAATGGGCTAAAATGTTAAGTTTTATTTAGTTTTATTAAGTTAGCGTTCAGCAGGCCCAACAGCCCCAAAATCTCAAACCAAATGTCCGCAATTTTTTTAAAATAGCCTACGCATCGCCATGGCGATGGCGATAAAATGGCGATGGCGACACAATGGCAACGCCACAGCCCATTGTATGGCGCAGAGGCCTTTTCCGCGCCTCATGGCGCATGGCGCAAGGGCCATGGCGCGCCATTGACAACCATGCTTTCCAGTGTTTGGCGTGCTTAACAAGATTCTGGGCTTGTGTAAGAGAGGTGTGTTCTTGTGAAACTGTGAATTTTTAAGGGATTTGATTTGTAAGAGTGAAAGGCAGAATGAAGAGAGTGTGGTTAAAAGTTTCCAGTTCCATTTCAACTGTTATTGTTTGGTTTACAGAAAGTGGAAACTACCATACATGTTTGCTTGACAGTTGAATAATAAAACGAGTTACTCTGAGTGTAGTACTTTTAAGTTCTTCTTGGGATTATAAATAGTTCTGGATGTGGCCATACACAATATGGACGAGTGGAATACCCAAGACACATAGTACCACCTCTGTCCCAAATTTATGGTGACACTTTGTTTGGGCTGGTAAATTAAGAAAATGGTATAAAACTATAAAATACCTCAAATATCATTTACTTTTACTGTAGCAGTGAAAATATAAGTAATGTTGGAATGACGAAGTTGTAGATTTTAAGTAAAAGGATGGATAAAGTATGACTAGGACATGTAACCTTTATTTTAGGACAGCTCAAAAAGGAAATACGAGACTATTATTTTGGAATGGAGGAACTACCTTAAAAAAATTATTACAGTGTGTTTTTGTGTGATGTATAAGTTGGTTCGAGGTAAAACATGTGACATGATTGATGATTCACGGGTGAGGATAATTTATGGAGTTATGCAGAAATTTCTGTTTTCCTTCTTTTATAGTAGAACTACTATATGGGAATTTCTTTTTGTTTTATTTCTCCATAAGGTTCTTACCTTCTTAAAACATATTCACAGGTGCAAATGCACAGAGAATACAGGCAGAAGATCATATCTAACTATCAGGTATAGAATGTGATATACACTTTTTTTCTTCTCTTGTACTCCTAATTGAAGTATTAGTTTTCAGTACATCACAAAAAATAATCTGCGACATGAAGGGGAACTGTAACTTTTCATGGTAAACATTGATGAGGCTATAGTGTCTTCACTGAACTGTGTTCCACAGACCACAGTATTTACAATTTTACATAAATGTATAAATAACAAATAAAGGGCTTTACTAAATTGTTCCACAATTAGTATTTTAACACTAAATTGCTTCCTATCATAACTATGATTTTGTTATTGTAGTGATAACTATTGACAATTTGATCTTACAGCTGTTAGAAATAATCACCTATAAACCTCCATAACTACAAAAAATTTAAACTAATTGTGTGGATTGCCTAGAGTTTCTTCCTTTTTACTCTAATTGTCTTCTCCCTTACAGCCTCTACACAATGAGCTGTATACGATGCATGCTGAAAATTTCTTTCACCCCTCATTTACAAGGGCAATCAGTGAAAATTCGGAAGAAAGTTTCCTAAATATAATGGCGCAACCTTCTCCTGGGGTTTTTACCTTTGAGATGCTTCAGCCTCGTTTCTGTAATATGCTTTTGGCCGAGGTATAATTTTCCCTTTTTGGTGGTTTCATCTTTCTGGAACGCTCCTTTGGGGTTTCACTTTGCAGTTTAGCTTTTCTATTTCTTATCAGGTTGTGATTGCTTAGGTAGAAAATTTTGAAAAGTGGGTCCACGAAACGAAATTCAGAATTATGAGGCCAAATACAATGAACAAGTTCGGCGCCGTTCTTGATGACTTTGGCATGGAAAACATGCTTGACAAGCTCATGGAGGATTTCATTCGCCCTATTTCCAGAGGTAATAGTTTCTACTACCTCCGTCCCAAATTGATTTTCAAAGTCAATTTTTTTGTCAAACAGTTTCATTGTATTCACTTAATTTGGATATCAATTTTTAATTATGCTCTAAATTGGGGTTTGCCACTTTAAAGAGATGTTAATGTAGTTTTTTAATATGTAAATTTTAATTATTAAAAATTTTAAGTTGACTTTGCAAATCAATTTGGGGCGAAAATAGTATTTACATACAACATGGAGGGTAATGTGGGGAAGAAGAGGGATGTGGTTGTAGTGAATTTCATGACCTTTGGTTTTGACATGGTTTTATTTTTTGTGCAGTTTTCTTTTCAGAGGTTGGTGGGTCCACACTTGATACCCACCATGGTTTTGTGGTTGAGTATGGAATAGACAGAGATGTTGACCTCGGTGAGATGCTGTTATCCATTACATTTGATAAGCTTATATAGTTAGGAAAAGTACGGAAAAAGTACTTGTGGTTGGGCACGTTTTTGAGATAGCGGTCTGTATTTCTTTATGAACAAAGTAGTCCCTGTCTTTTGATTCCATTATCTGGAGGGGTCCGGTGCCTAATGCCGTTAGATACCATCGGAGGAAGGCGATGAATCGTAACTCTGATTTTTAAAAGTGCCTGGAAAATTCAAACAAAAATACCGGGAGGTGCGTCTTGTCAAGGAGATCTCCGGACTCTTCTTTTTTGGATTTTTCGGCTTTTCTTTGGGTTAGTTTCAACAAAATATTTCATCAATATCACTCTTCCGGTGGACTTTCGGGCGATAAGGGTGGCTGGAAACCAAAGAGAAAAATAGTCTGGAAGTCTCCTTGAGTTACGGTCCGGAGCAGGAATTTGATGCGTACTTGCTTCCGACACGCTTCTTGGTTTCCGAAAACGGGGAAATGTGCTGGAACTTTTTGAGCTTCATAGCTGTCAAGTCCTATGCTGACTGCTGTCAAAGATTGTCCTTAAGCCTTTGTTCGGTTTAGCCGTTTAGGGAAGAAATGAAGAATATAAGACTGTGTGAGGAGAAAGGGGAGGAGAAATTGGGTAGATTTAGTGTTGTTTGGTGAAAGAGGAAAAAGGGTAAATATTGAGATGGAATGCGCTTAGCTCATATTTCTCAGGAGAAGAAATAAAATTGGCGGAATCATTTTCTACTTTCCATTTATCACCTAATGAAACAAGAGAAATTTTGCATTTTTTCATATTTATCTCCCCTTCTGTGCTTCCTAATTCTTCCCAACCAAAGTAAGGTTTAAAGAAACCTTGTCATTGCCAGACACCATATTGTCCTGCCTGTTAGACCCAAGGCCATAAATATCATCAATACCTAATAATGTCCATTTGCTTTTTGGAGGATTAAAATTTCATTACGAAAGGTTTCTATCACCTTTATGATTTATCATCTTCAAATTTACTTTTTAAGTACAAAGAATGAATGCATTCAAGCATGCATTATAAAAGTTTGCTCCCATTGAATTCCTATGACATTTGTGCCTTATTGGTTTGAGTACCATGTTACTATATATATATATATATATATATATCCGGTTAGAGGGTGTAAGTTTTTCACCTTTTACCTTTTAGGTTTCCATGTGGATGATTCAGAAGTCACATTGAATGTGTGTTTGGGTAAGCAATTTTCCGGTGGAGAACTGTTCTTTCGCGGTGTGCGGTGTGAGAAACATGTAAATACAGAGACACAGCCAGAGGCAAGACTTTTTAATACTTTTGCCTGCAGTCAACTGATTATCTCACCAGAATCTTATACTTGGTATATAATATTCAGTGTAATTCTATTCAACTAATTTTATGGAGGTATTTCATAGTTACGGTTATAGAATATTTGATTGAGCAGCCAGTGTTTTACTACTTCCACTGTTCCAGATTTTCACCCAGTGCACAAGAAGGCTAGCTTAATACTCCGTAAATTATAATCTATTTATAATACTTTGAGACACTAAACATAGTAATTTTTTACAAGGGATGATGTGGTGGCATTATTAGGTATATACCAAAGAGTGAGCTACAAAGGAGTACATTTACCATATGGGCTACTTGGAGCTGACATGGGAGACCACACTTTAACTTTGGTGTGTGTGTCTGTGTTGGGGTGGTGGGGGGCATGATGTTGAAGGTTGTCATGAGATTGTGAATAGAAAGGATTAAGGATGAAGCTGGGGCGGACTCGTATAGGGTCCAGGGGTCTTGACCCCATCCCCAAATTTAAGACTGTTATGCGGTTTGCCTTTTTTGCCCATGTTTTAGTTCATACAAAATGGATTTTCACGATTGAATTTGGACGGTGGTCCTCCTGAGCAAAATTAATTGGTCTGCATTGCCCATCTTTCAGTCAACAGTGTGTAATTTATTAAAGGAGGAGGGGTCTCTAAGGATTATTTTAATGTGAGATCTATAATTCATTCAGTGTAACTTATTTCACATGGTAACCAGTTAACTGCATTATGGAACCTCTACCCAGAATGTGGCGTGACATGCAGTGATTTTTTTTATTAAAGCTGTGTATGATAATCATTTCAAAGTATCTGACACAGAATTCTCAATCTCTGTATGAGAATGATTTCAAAATATCTGATATCTGGTGAGATTTTTACAGAAATTCTCAACTCATCTGAAAATTGTGATTATATTTCACAGGAGATCTTTGACTATTCCCATGTTCCTGGACGAGCAGTTCTTCATCGTGGTCGGCATCGGCATGGTGCTAGAGCCACAACAGCTGGCCAGAGAATCAACTTATTACTCTGGTGCAGGAGGTACTTTTAGGTCCTTGTTTGTCTGGAGGAGTGATGTTTATTTTTTTGATTTATTACTGCATTTAGAGGATTGGGAAAAGGTGATAACAAAATGTTATAAAGAACCAATTATATTGTTATTTTGTACTCTAAGACCTATAAATATAGATAAATTAATAGAACAAAAATCAACCCCTCCCTCCAAAGTATCCAAACCTAAAATAACCTCAGTGACATGCCTTTCTTATCTTAGGAATTATGTTGATTCGATCAGCTCTAATGAATATGAGGTGACTTAAATTCTTGCTAAAATTGTGGCTGAAATGGTTGAAATTAAAGGAAATAATAATATCTAAATATGAAGGTTGAGTGCCATTTTCAATAATTTCAGCCTTTAGAAATGCCAACCAAACGGGCACTGATGTTTTCCAAATGAGAGAGTTGTAGGCTTGTAGCCGATGTATAACTTATCATTAAGATATTGCATTTCAAATTTTTTGTTTCTATCACAGCTCTGTTTTTAGAGAGTTGAGGAAGTACCAGAAAGATTTTTCTAGCTGGTGTTCTGAGTGCCAGCGTGAAAAGAAAGAAAGGCAACAACAGTCTGTAACTGCGATTAAATTGGTAATGCTAAGGAGTTCCTCTTTTGTTTGTACACACATAAACACATAAAATTGTTAAATGTATTTGTCATTTTTTTACCAGGAACTACTGAGAAGAGAAGGGGAGGCTGCTTTATAGTTGATTTGTGGTGCCTCTGACTCTATTTATCGTGTTGTTTTAAAGTCTTCTGTAATATAGGGCAACCCTATTAATCAGGCCGCATTCTCAGTGGTGGTACTGGGGATGCAGCCCATATATTTCCAGCTGTACATTACATGAATACCAGGGCATATGCAGCATTCTCAGTGGGGGTACTGGGGATGGCAGCATATATATTTCCAGTTGTACATTACATGAATTAGTGATTATGTCCAGTTTGCTAACACTTGAAAGTGAATAACAAATTGCCATTTTTCATGGTGTCAACTACCAGTGTAGTTAATAGTATGATTTCGAATTTCGATGGATGACTATAATTTCTGATCTCCAGAAATGTGCTGAGGTTTCAATTAATTGATACGGAATATCATGTTGGGTTTCAATTTATTTATGTTATTTTTAGGTTCAATTTATACTTTCCTGTTTCCAGTAGCTCTCAGAACTTCAATGTTTTTCGTTTTCTACCTTCTGCAGACTTTTTGTTGATACTCCGTATTCAAGAGGATTTTTCTTACCCTTCAGATTATAAAATTTGAATCGGAATATCAAATTACCCTTAGGGGTGGACCGGTTCCGGTTTGGGCCCGGTTCGGGCCTGGGCCCGGCCGGGCCTGGGCCCGGCCGGGCCTCGGTTCAGAAAAAGGAGGCCCGAGCCCGAACCGGTGGTGGGCGATTCCGGTTCCGGTTCTGGGCCAGAACCGGGCCGGGCCACCCGGAATGTTTTTTTTTTTTTTTTTTTTCTTCTCTTATTTAACCCCCTACCCCTCCCCCTCCACCCCAAACCACCCCAAACCACCTCAAATGGCCAAAAAATATCTAATCCAACCCAAAACTTAAAAAAATTTCAAAAAAAAAAAAAAATTAAATTCCGGCCCGAACCGGGCCCAGCCCGGCCGGGCCGGTTCACTAAACTGGAGGCCCGGGCCCTGACCGGTATACCACCGGGCCGGGAGGCCCGAACCGGAACCGAACCGGTTCACCGGGCCGGTCCGGGCCCGCACAGTAGCGGGCCGGTCCGGTTCCGGGCCGGTTGGCCCGGCCCGAGTCCATCCCTAATTACCCTCCAGTAGTCCAGTGTTACAATTTGAATGGAAAATGAGGCATGAAATTGTAATCCTGAACAATTAGAATACGCACATCAAGTCATCAACTCCTGAGAAATTAACCAAACCCTTTGTAAATTGTAACTTGTTTAAAGCTTCTGTTGCATTAAGTAAGAAGTAAATTAATTTCCATTTTGAAATACGCACAGTCGCACATTAACTCCTGAACAATTTAATTAGTAGCCTTGTCAGCAAGTATTAAAGCTCATTGGTCTGTCTTGGCTTAAACAAGGTAATAAAGCGTGCAGTATTTTCACTATGGACTGATTAGGCTACTTATGCATAACTTATGCATAAGGTAGCATATGATGTTTCGTTTAGGAGTACAAAAATCACATGAGTAGAAGTTTGTAAGAGCTAAGAATTACTTAATACGAAGTAAGAGTATCACAGGATTCACAGCTACATAATCCAGCAAACCACACACTATACATCTTCAAACTGAACATGCTTACATACACTGGAATCACGGATACACCATTTTATGTTGCTATATCTGTAAACAGAGTCACAAACTGGGTTCTCTTGGGACTAGGTCCCTTATGAGTAATCATCTTACCTTTTTATGTGAGCTAACATCATATCGCTTTCCACTTCATTTAAGAACATCTGATCAATATAATGCTTCTACGTCTCTAAGGATTATTGTTATCGTGTTGCCATTATTATCATTATTATCAATGTGGCTACACTAGTTTCAAACATATGAGTGGACTGGAAAAATTCAGTTGAGGAGAGGGTTGATGAGAGACGACCTGGAGTTGATGACGAGTGACCTGAAGAGTTTCTCCTGGTCAGTGAGGGAGTGGCGGAAGTGGCAGCGGTGGCCGTAAGGGCAGTCGTCACCATTGGCACCATGCCGCAAATCTCTGTCTTGTAGCTTGGGTGACGGAGGACTGGGCGGAGCTCATCCAGACCGTGTGCAAACTGGCAGTTGTCACCATAGGGCCACCCTCCTGTTCCTTGCCATTTGTTGCATAGCTGAACATGTCCTGGTTGTACACTTCCAACTCCACTGGCTCCTCTTCCCTCTTCCCACCCTTCAGATACACTCTTTGCTACAATAATGCATCACCAAGCCACCACCACCATTAGTAGTGCTCGTATCATCAAACCAGAGAGATCCTATATTTTAATCATCATCATTGTCTTCCATCTTTAATTAATTTTAGGGAATCGACCCACACTTCAATTCCTATATATGTTGTAATCTGTGCATTCATCTGTCAAGAATATATAATAACAATCCATCCATATAGCACAATCTTAACTTGTCCTTAATCTCTCATGATCAATTCGTGTGCACCTCATTATGTAATTTTTACTCTATTCCAGCTTTTTTTTACACAGAAATGCTGTGACAATGTGATTATAACTCATTTACTAATTAAAGAGTATGGAGCATAATATAAATTATTCGAAGTGCGCAATATTCTTTTGTTGTTGTTGTGCTCACATATCTACTACTTGTATAATATCTGGTTTGTTTTATTAGATGTCAACGGTCTTGAACTGAGATGAACTTTGACCTTGTGAGCTCAACCTTTGGAGCATCATAGTGATGTCATTGAACTACAAGATGATTGACAAACATTTCTTTATTCTTTAATAATAAATAGTATAGTTTAATATAGTGTGAAAGAATGTACTCCATAAAAATTAAGAAAGAAAGATGAAAAAAGTAAGGAAGAAAAATTAAAAAGTCTTAAAGAAAGCCACTGATTCATTAGAGATATTTACTATTTAGTGTCAATAGAAACTTACCAGAATGGGAAAATATTAAATTTAATGAAATACTCCATAGTTAAGATGGATAATATAATTTTTTTACTAGTACGTAATTAATTGCATTAATAGTCAAAATCGTGGTAAGGTCAAGCCATTGATTTAAACTAAAAAAAAAGAATACAAGTAGAAGTTAATACTCCTTGTATAGTTGTATGTACGTATTACGTACTTCGTAGTATATATGGAGTATATGAGCTATGCATAATTCATAAATGATAAACCTGAAGTATCATTAATAAAAATAACTTCGTTTAAGAAAATATGAGCATAACACTTCTTTGTCATATGACCTATGCATAATTCATAAACCTGAAGTATCATGGATAAAGCTATTCTTTATCTCCTACCTCGTTGAGACAAAGATAAGTGGCACAAAAATATACTCCGTAGGAAATACGGATTATGATATAAGCATGACATAAAAAAAGAGGAAGTATAAGGTTTTAGGAAGTATTTGAAAAAGAAATTACCGCCAATTGGGGGGTTTTGGATCGACTCTCAGCCCTGCTTGTACTTGCTTGAGCCGTCTTCGTGTAGCCACTAGATACTCTTGGGAAGCAGTACCCGGTGCACATCTTTTCTCTCAATCCCACCCGAATCCATCACGCTGGTTGGGCTCTCGTGACAGTCTCCGGACGACCCCGCGCTCAATTCCTCCCACGGTTGTCCCTCGCTGCTTGAAACATTTCTTCCAACAGGGACGTCGCTCCTCCTCCTAATTGCGTATTTGCACGGAGCTCCCGACCTAGCAGCGTAATCGGACGACGCGTTGAGCAGTGAATTCAGGCGGATGTTCAAATCGAGGTTCGCCATCTTCAGATTGACGTTCTCCTGCCAGAGCGCTTGAGCTTGTTTCGCCACCTCTCGGAGTTGAGCGAGCAGAGCGCTGTGGCGGGCCACGAGATCCTGCTGATCGAGCAGGAACTGAGAATGAGGAATGCGCCATGGAAACATAATTTCTCCACCACCGGAAAGATCTCCGTGGAGAGGCGGCGGAATCATGATCACATTGTAGAGCGATCTTAAATCGAACGAGCCGCTGGAAGCTTGGCTGTGAAACGGCGGCGGAGACATAGAATCGTACTCCATTGCTCCTCCGAAGCCGGTGATTAATTAACAGAGTCTCTGTTTCTATAGGCAAGTATATCCGTATCTAAACATCTTCTATCATTGCTGCAAACAAGTCAATGGAAGGTCACAGAGTCACACGTGAACATTTCAAATCACGAACGTAGATCATGATTCATGAACACCAAAATATATACGGAAAAATCATAACGATGAACTATGTCGTAAAAGAGAAAATTGCACCTGATGAAAAACAAGCACACGATATCGAATCGGTTGATTGTTCCGCAATCCTTCAAAGCGCGAATTTAGGCTTTTAGAGTGTGAAGGAGTAGAGAGAGAAACTGGACCTGAGGAAATGGGAAAAGCCGAAGAGAGTTTTATGGAGAGTATTAATGTAAGTGATATATATAGACGTGGTCGGGGAAGGAGCGAATGTAGAAGACAATAAGGAAAGGGCAATTTGGGAAATGAGAGTGAAGCCGGGAAACTATCCGTGTATAAATCCCACCTTGACTTCAGTGATTCGGATGCCTACGGGTGCTACATTAGTTACCCAAACCAAACGAATAAAATCTAAACTGAACCATATCCAATGAGTTCTTATATCGTGGGAAGGATCCACGATTATATGAAATGTAAATTGGATAATTTACATTCATTCTCAAATGTAATTCGTTGAAATTAATCTGGTTTAATTAAAATATACTCCCTCTGTCCGCGAAACAAGTTCCCGTTCGGTTTACGATGCTTGAGTGACGATAAAACAACTCAATCCCTGTTCACACCTGAATTATTTTTAGTAACTAAAATTTACATATTCAGAAATTACATTAAAACCGCTACAAAGCCTGATCAACAAAATTTAAGTTTAATAAAAATTTGATATATAAAGTAAAGAATTAGGAGTGACTCAAGTTGAACCAATGAATAGTGACTGAGAACTTCTTTCGGAGACGGAGGGAGTAACTGGAAGATTTAACTTGAGAATTGTAACTTTAGACTATTGAAATTTAAGTTTACATCTTTACTTGATTATTACTTAATAATTTAAATGATTAATGTCATTAACGTATTAGTAGATATAGTTATTTAATAATATTAATTGAACGTTATGTAACTGTAGTGCATTGAACTTTAGTAAAAATATTTAACATAACAAATTGTTGATGATGTTTATGATTTAAAGTTTTTAACCAATATATTTTTTATTATTATAATATTCAGGCATAATGTATAGGCAAAATAGAAGTTGGATGTATGATAAAAATGCGGTATTGTACGGAGTGCAATCAAATTTCCTCGAGGGATGTGGGGAGTTTATTAAATTTGCACTTGAACACCCGGATTATATGAGTGGTGACAAAATCAGATGTCCATGTTCAAAGTGTAGAAATCTCAAATTTAAAGACCCAGAGGATGTTGGGTGAGATTTGTACGCGGAAGGTTTCGTTCCCAATTATTATAATTGAACTTGTCATGGCGAACATTTGGATCCATCTCTCGCTCCATGAACAGTAGGTTCGTCTCGTAACTTGTGTACCCTAACATTTTCCTAATTGGGGAGGTGTGTGAAGCAACTATACTAGGGTCATTTATGTCAGAAAGGTGATGCGCGTAATAATTGGGGAGGTGTGTGAAGCAATGCCCAAAGTTTCTTTGTCCTTCCATGTTTAGTCAGCAATTCTCCAATCCTGAAATTAAAACAATCCATCACAATGTTTTGTTAAATGGTACTCATACTTCAATTTCAATTTGCTGTTTCGTGGGTCGTCGAAAGTTCGAGCCCCAGAAAGGGTAAGTAAAAAAATTGCTTCTTTTTCGCTTACAATTTTTTTTCTTCAAATGCCGTTTGGCTGCTTTGCCTCAGACGAGACACCCTCTTTTGACGATGGGTGTAATTTGAGTTTAATGTTGAAGCTTAAAAGGCCATAGACACTACCTTACATTACATTTCTTGGAGTATCCGGTGTATAAAATCTGCTTTGGTTGTAAGGTCATATATAAAGGTAAATTTCTCTTCTTTTTCCATGATTTATCCTTTCTCAATCTCTTGTATTTTTTAAGACATTTTACTTATTAGTGCGATGGCAATGAAGTCCATTTTTGGGTCTAGATTTTTCTTCTTTCTTTCATTTTCAGTTTCTTTCCATTTTGGGATCTTGATTTATCTTCTTTAACCATGGACTCTCAAACCATGAAACCTAAACAAAAAATAAGCAGTTCCTCCCTCCCGTAGAACTGAATTGATTAGTAATTTCTGTCAATAAAATTAATTGATTCCTGTCTGTAATTAGATATTTTAGTAAATAAAATTTACATTTTCAGAAACTAAGTTAAAGATTTTATAAAGTAGCAAAAATAATCCAAATTTGATAAACGTTAGCTATATAAAATAAAAGATTAAGAAGACTTTGCGTTAACTACAGAACGTTGGACAAGAACCTTTGTATGGGATTGATGTCGTATACGGAGTATTTTATACAGCAAGTTTTATTTTGATAACTTATTCGGTTATATACTTATATTTAAGTATTTTTCTTTCAAATATCAATACATATTCATTTTTGGACTGTTTGTTTAGTGTATATATATCAATTAGCCATGCATAAAATTAAAACCCAAATACTCACAATGTGTGTGTCTTTATCTGTTAAATTGCTCCGCATGAGTTAGGATGAATGACACTCTTTTTCTGTCAATTATTGTTGTGATTATTGTTGTGAATGGAGTATTTCTATCTACAACTTTTAAAATCTGAAAATGAACTATGCTTTACTTGCATGCCTTATGTATTGATATGCTTTCACTTGATTTTACGGAATTCTATATCATAAGAAGCATTTTCATGCGTAAAGTGTACATGCGATCTTTTTACTTGGGCTGATTTCAGTCCTAGACCTGTTCATACCACACTAGATTTTAAAAGATAATACCAAAATTCAACAATTATAAAATATGCATACACCAGACATCTATCAGACCAGTTCAGACCTCAGACCAGATCATACAAGACCTAAACAAAACAGATCAGACTAGAAAGTTTCAATCCCGTAAAAACATCCTTAGTTTCTTATATAATTGAGGTTTAGTTTAGCAAAATCATTATCAATTAAGCTTAGTCGACTATGACTTTGCTGAACTAAGCACTGACATGAGTTACCATTATTTTGTAACTACAACATCTAATAAAATATCACACACCACTACAACAAAATAGACCTTTTGCAACAGTTTCCTTGTAACATTTATTTTTTGGTTGGATATGGTATTTTTAGTTTGTATTTTGCAACACTTTTAAATAAATACTCCCTCCGTAACATTCATATCTTCCTATATTCCATTTTTGGACGTAATATTTATATCTTCCTATTTCTAAATCTTCTCATCACATCCTCAATAATTTAAAAAATAATACACTATTAAACCTACTTTTTTGGATTTATCCTTCATTCCATCACATTATTTCATTATCTTCCCATCATACTCTCAATAATTCATACCTCATTTCATTATTCTTAATCTCACTACTTTAAAAGTGAGAAGATATATGTGATACGGAGGGAGTATTGCATAAGCCTAAAAATCATTAAAATATGTAACATTTTATAAAAATCTTTGCATATAAGTATATGCAACGTTTTTTCTAAAACGAGTCTTATGAATACGGGATAGTTGGGGTGGGCCGGGAAACCGACTCCTTTTTTCACAACCCAAAAAACCCGTTCTCCTGTCTCTTAGGGAGTGTTTGCAATAGTTTAAAAAAAAGCACTTCTCAGTTTTTGGCTTAAAAAAGCACTTATTTACCAAATACTTTCAATTTTTACTTTTTCTCCGCTTGCGTGTGAAAAGTGTTTTTCCCTTTTCTATTACACAAAAAGCACTTATTTTACCAAACACTACCAACTTTTACTTTTCAAAATCATTTTTTTCTCAAACACTATCAACTTTTACTACTAATCTCCAAAATTGCTTTTTTTTTAGCAGAAGCAGTTGCAGCAAATGGCGGTCAGGCCATTTGTCGATATCCTCCTATACGACACTTTCCCCTTTCTCCATTTTCTTTATCAGTAAATCAATTCACCATGAAGGTAGGAGCGCAGATGAAGTGCCGGCGAAGTCACGACCATCACTAATCGGCGCCACAATCGCTGCTAATTTGCGCGGACGAAGCCACCGCCAGCGTTCACCCTCACTCTTTCGTTCAAATATCATCACCTAAGGGCTAAGGTCATAATTCCTCTCTATTTCTGTTATTCTTTTTTAGTTTTTTCTCCTGATATTGTGTAAAATTTATGTTATATACTCCGTAGTTGTTTGTTTGAGTAATACGTTTCACTGTTCTGAATTTGTGACGGTCATGTTTGATGTTAATCTCCAAGTATTTTATTTCAGTTTCATACCCACAAGGTGTTTGTTAAAATGCTACAATGACATATAATACTGAATTTTTCAAAAATGGATAAACTTTTTGCCATAACATGGGTACACACTCGGTTTTTTCTACTTTAGTAATGTACAATTTCATATTTTGAAGGTCTTGTTTGATGTTTGTAAGAAAAGTGTCAAATTATATCCCAAGTATATCATGTTCCACTCCAAACAAAATTTTGAAATAATTGATGCCCATTGAAATATTACGGGTGTTATAGATCAGAACTATGGTATTGATAACCTGTGTGGTTCTATTCTGTAAAAAATTGATAAAAAACTGAACTTTTGATTCTGGTTTAGAAATCTGAAAATTTTTACTTGCTCTGTTAATCCGTTTTATAGAAATGAGTGAAAATGAATCTTTAACGTGTTTCTTAACTTTTTAGAGTTGTTTTGCTTTCAGTTTAGAAAAATATTAGGAGTTGGTGAATTAAAATGAGCTGCTCACATTTGTTTTAAATCCCAGTGACTTCTACGTTAGGGTGGGGTAAGGGCCGGTGGACTTCTATTGGAGATTCGGAGCCTGAATAGTTTAGAAGAAAAACATTTTTTATGCTATCTCCAACATTGAACAAAACTGCATATCGATTTAGAAGAATTAAGAAGTTTTTAGTATTGACCTTAATCTATACTAAAAACATCATATCCAAAGAAGTGTGGGGATGAAGACTGAGACAAAAAACTAAGAAATCTGCCGCTTCTCCGCTGTTGATTTGATCGCCGCTTTCCACTTCCTTGTTTAGGTAAATATGTGCCGTTTTGCTATATACATTTGTTTTTGCTATATATATATATATATATATATATATATATATATATATATATATATATATTATACACACATACATTTTCAACCAAGCAACAAGTTTTACTTATTCATTTTGCATTCCACTTAAGTAGGTTTCTCAATAATACAAAGCGCACTTTCTTAATATATGTTTGCTTTTCTATATACGTAATTCGTTCACACTTAGATGAGCTAAGAGAGTTCTTTATTTCCCATCATGGTGATTTTTGATACTTCTGATAATACTGATGGCACTTTTAAGAGAGGTAGCCAATCAGAATAATTTGAAAATTATAAAAGTAAAGACTTCAAGTTTTGAGTTCTTTTGGTCTTTCAGTTCTTGGTAAGTAATACTCCGTAGAACTTTTTATTATGCATGTTTGATCTACTATTCAATTATTTCTAGCTGTTATTAGTGTATATTAACATTTCTTTGAAGTCTTCACATGCATTTCATTGCATTGAGTTACATAGTATATTAGTATGAACAAATTAATGATCTTTATTTCATAAATTAAATGATTATAAGTTTGTTATGTGTTCAAATAACGTGTTCACATTCTCTAGTTGACTGATGACCTCAAAAGTTTCGGGTATTCAAGGGAACATAAATATGGGCATTTAAGTGATGAGACTATGAGAGTTGGGTACTTGGAGAGGGGTTCTCACAATGATATATGCCATTTGAGATATGTAAGTTTGATTACTTGACTGACAGATTCTTTGGAAAGCTGTTAGAATACACAGCTATTAATATACATGAGTGGAGGCGTGGAGCATATTTTGCATACAGTCTTGACTTTTGAAAAATCACTTTATATCTCAACTAGTTTAAATATGACTTCCAGGCTCTCCTGGAACAGGTTGTGCTTTTTCTAATGTTGTCTCAATTAATGTATCCATGTCGCAGCATTCTGAGCTTAACAAGCACACTTTATAACATTGAATGTCGAAGTAATCTAGGGATTTACACTGTATTTATGATATACATGTATGTTCTTTCTGGTTAAAATTATAAATATCTTCTTCTTATTCTTTTGGTTCTATTTCCATGAAATTTGAAACGTCAAAGTTTTTATGATAGGAACTCTTGGAGGCCGGTCATGTGTACGTCTTACTCTTTGAAATGAGAACTGCCTCTATGAGGTATTTTCCATTACTCTCTCCACTTCAATCTATTATACGATTTCGCATGTACACTTTACTAGCTTGAAAATGCTTCTTATGATATAGAATTCCGTAAAATCAAGTGAAAGCATATCAATACATAAGGCATGCAAGTTAAAGCATAGTTCATTTTCAGATTTTAAAAGTTGTAGATAGAAATACTCCATTCACAACAATAATCACAACAATAATTGACAGGCAAAAGAGTGTCATTCATCCTAACTCATGCGGAGCAATTTAGCAGATAAAGACACACACATTGTGAGTATTTGGGTTTTAATTTTATGCATGGCTAATTGATATATATACACTAAACAAACAGTTCAAAAATGAATATGTATTGATATTTGAAAGAAAAATACTTAAATATAACAGAATAAGTTATCAAAATAAAACTTGCTGCAAAAGCTTATAAAATACTCCGTATACTACATCAGTCCCATACAAAGGTTCTTGTCCACCGTTCTGTGGTTAACGCAAAGTCTTCTTAATCTTTTATTTTATATATCTAACGTTTATCAAATTTGGATTATTTTTGCTACTTTATAAAATCTTTAACTTAGTTTCTGAATATGTAAATTTTATTTACTAAAATATCTAATTACAGACATGAATCAATTAATTTTATTGACAGAAATTACTAATCAATTCAGTTCTACGGGAGGGAGGAACTGCTTATTTTTTTTTTTTTTAGGTTTCATGGTTTGAGAGTTCATGGTTAAAGAAGATAAATCAAGATCCCAAAATGGAAAGAAACTGAAAATGAAAGAAAGAAGAAAAATCTAGACCCAAAAATGGACCTAATTGCCATCGCACTAATGAGTAAAATGTCTTCAAAAATACAAGAGATCGAGAAAGGATAAATCATGGAAAAAGAAGAGAAACTTACCTTTATATATGACCTTACAACCAAAGCAGATTTTATACACCGGATACTCCAAGAAATGTAATGTAAGGTAGTGTCTATGCCTTTTAAGCTTCAACCTTAAACTCAAATTACACCCATCGTCAAAAGAGGGTGTCTCGTCTGAGGCAAAGCAGCCAAACGGCATTTGAAGAAAAAAATTGTAAGCGAAAAAGAAGCAATTTTTTCACTTACCCTTTCTGGGGTTCGAACTTTCGACAACCCGCGAAACAGCAAATTGAAATTGAAGTACGAGTACCATTTAACAAAACATTGTGATGGATTGTTTTAATTTCAGGATTGGAGAATTGCTGACTAAACATGGAAGGACAAAGAAACTTTGGGCATTGCTTCACACACCTCCCCAATTATTACGCGCATCACCTTTCTGACATAAATGACCCTAGTATAGTTGCTTCACACACCTCCCCAATTAGGAAAATGTTAGGGGTACACAAGTTCTACACAACTTGTACACACAATGTCGGTCACAGACAATTGGTACGGAGTTGCCTCGGAGTTGCCTCTGACCACAGACAAGAGTTGTCTGTGTACACAGACAAATTTTGTCTGTTTCCACAGACATTTACTTTTTTGTAAAAAGTACTTTCATGTTAGTAAAGTGTACATGCGATCTTTTTACTTGGTCTGATTTCAGTCCCAGACCTGTTCATACCACACTAGATTTAAAAAGATCATACCAAAATTCAACAATTATAAAATATGCATACACCAGACATCTATCAGACCAGACTAAAACAGATCAGACTAGAAAGTTTCAATCCTGTAAAAACATCCATAGTTTCTTATATAATTGAGGTTTAGTTTAGCAAAGTCATTATCAATTAAGCTTAATCGGCTATGACTTTGCTGAACTAAGCACTGACATGAGTTACCATTATTTTGTAGCTACAACATCTAATAAAATATCACACACCTTAAGTATCTCATTTGAGTTTGTACTCTATAATAGTTTTTTTCTCCTTCATCTCTCTTTCTTTGTCTTCCTAAATACAAAATCAAAACCCATACCTAATCTACACACTACTCAATGTTGACAAACTCACAAGCTTGATTTCAGAGCCACTCTTATATAATTGAGGTTTAGTTTAGCAAAGTCATTATCAATTAAGCTTAATCGGCTATGACTTTGCTGAACTAAGCACTGACATGAGTTACCATTATTTTGTAGCTACAACTTCTAATAAAATATCACACACCTTAAGTATCTCATTTGAGTTTGTACTCTATAATAGATTTTTTCTCCTTCATCTCTCTTTCTTTGTCTTCCTAAATACAAAATCAAAACCCATACCTAATCTACACACTACTCAATGTTGACAAACTCACAAGCTTGACTTCAGAGCCACTCTTTAGAATTGAAAAACAAAGATAATATTAGAAATTGATAACAACTTTAAAGTAAAAATCTAGCCTTTACATTCTAATATCAAAATCCAGTAATGGAGTACATTTCCAACTTCCACTTTTATTGGTTCCAATGTTTTGATTTAGATGTTTGTGGTTCTAAGACAATCGTCAAGAACCAATGGGAACTTTATACCATCTCATTTCAAATGCTCTTCTCTTGGAACTCTCTATAGTTCATAAGAATGAAAATATGAAAGTTAATCATCTGAAATTTCATTTCTTTCTAGAGAACAAATTCGGACCTAAGATTGCAATTATTATTTTTCAATTGAAGATACATTGCATTGATATGTCTCAAATGGCAGAATGGAAGGGCTTGTGGTGGAAAGGCATGTTAAATACATCATATCAGTTGAAAAGGTCAGAATTATTTATATTTCTATTATTTACTTGTTGTTTTTATGAACCATATATTAAAGAGAATGGGCTCTTAATCATGTAGTAATATGTCATCTTTTCATTAATGAATTTACTGTGATTATCGGATTTATCACTTCACTTAATAACATAAACGGAATGGTGTTTTTTTATTATAAGCATCACCTTAATCCCAACCACGCTGGGTTGGTGCAATGAAATTTACAGAAAAATAATTATCTATATATTTAGTTACCACATTGGGTAGGTGTCCTGACATTCAAACTTGTTTTTTTATCGTGCTTTTTAAGCTACTATAGTTTTCTAATATTTGAACTTGTTTATTACCTTGTTTAAGTATTTAACGTTTTAGTGTAGAATATTTAAATATGTATTTCCAACATGGTAATTTTTTATCTACTATACACTAGGTGGGTGTTTGGTTAAATCAATAATCTTTACGATGTTTATTTGTCATACTTTTAGAGGAAAGATGATTTCGAATCTGTGGTGATGGAGCATCTAAGATTAAATGGAGCTTACTGGGGATTGGCAACGCTTGATATCCTAGGAAAGATTGATGTAGTGGACCGAGATGAGGTTATTCCTTGGATCATGCAGTGCCAAGATGAATCTGGTTTGTCTTATCATACTAAGTTTTTCTTATTGATTGATCTCTAAATTTTGGTCAGCTTGTGCAATTTGCTAGTTCTCTTAAATTTGATTATTTTATTGAGATATTTTTATTTCATATGTCAATTCATATTACCCGACCCCAAATTTTTTGGGGACTAAGGCTTGGATGTTGTTGTCTTATACTTGTCATCATCATCATCACCCCAGTGCCGCAAAGGCTCCCACCTACGGTGGGGTAAAGGGGGGTCGGATGTATGCAGTCTTACCCCTGTCTTACCCCTGTACTAAAGCACGGAGAGAATGTTTCCGAATGACCCATTGTGAAAAACGCGTCGAAAATAGTGAAGACTGACTGTTACTTCATAAAGAAGCGTAGACGGTTTAGTGAGCCATTTTGCTTTATTCCATCATATTCCCAAGCCAAACAATATTGAGTCTGGCTCCATTGAAAATGATGGAAAGATATTGTCATATACTTTTATTGAGGTATTTTCCCTTTTGGATAAGGTGTTACTTGGTGAGTTGATGCACACAGTTTGTGTATTTAACCGGAGTCACAATGTAGATTTGCAAAAGGAACCACTAATCATGATTATAATGCCTGCCTGCCTGCCACCCCTTTTTATTGGTTTCACATCTGGGAGCCTGAATAATCGTTTTTTCATATTCCTTGGATATAACAGAAAGATTAGCTTATTTAAAACTAATTTGATATATGAGATGATGAACTAGCCATAGTGACTGCAATCTGGCTACATTACTGCTGAATTTACAATTTAGAGTACCAGTTGTTTATCTGTGCAGGTGGATTTGGTGGTAACATTGGACACGACCCACATATCTTGTATACCCTTAGTGCCATCCAAGTTTTAGCGCTATTTGATAAGCTTGATGTTCTTGACACTGGCAAGGTTTCAAAATGTATCCTTCAAAGGGAATCTTGAATCTTGACATGAGTTGTATTTTACTCTCATTCAACACATAACTTCTCCACTTTATCCATAGGGATATACATTCTATATTTCTAGTGTATTGTCTTTTGTGTTTTTTTAAAACGTTTTAGCCCGAATTCAACTTTATTTATCAATAAAAACTTTATATGTGTAACAACTCTGATATTGAATTTTGGTGTTGAACTTGACAATTTAGCCAGATATTGCCAACCTGCAAAATGAAGATGGTTCCTTTTCTGGTGACATGTGGGGTGAAGTTGATACAAGGTAACCAACTGCACTTTCAAACCTTCCTTATAACTTTTTATTCTCTCATGATCTCATCTGAGTTTCTTCATTCACTTATAACACATGAAACACATTTTGCATGTTATCCAGTGTTTAATTTAACATAGTATTATCAATTTATCATTAAAGAAAAGAATTACCAATGTAACTCTTTTTTTAGGTTCTCTTACATAGCAATAAGTTCTCTGGCACTGTTGCAACATTTGGATGCAATTGATGTGGAAAAGGCAGTTCAGTACATTCTAAGTTGCAAGAATATGGATGGTGGATTTGGTTGCACACCTGGGGCAGAGTCGCATGCCGGACAAAGTATGTTTCACAATATAGTTCTAAATTTATTTGAAATTTCTTACGTGTTTCTTGACTAAGAAGAGATATATCTTTACTAGAATCATTATTCAAGCATTTTTCTGTGTGGTCTTGGATTGGCTACTTTCATGCAATTTTATTCAGCATATTAGGATATAGATATTCATGCAATTCTAGAAGAAGTCATGTGAACTATTCATTTAGATACATCTTATACCCAAAATAATGATTTGGAAGTCTTGTTAATGCTAGAACCTATATTGTTTTGATCTTCTTTCTAAAATTTGATATGTAAATGAAGATTGCATAAAGAAGTCTCTAATATAGAAATCATCTGTCCAATGTTGGGATATGATGTGTTCGAGCCAAACCAAAACTATAAAGTTGAGCCAATTAGCTACTTGAACCTTAGCATATAAACCCATCTTTATTTTACTACTTTTTTAATATGGTACTTGCTTGAACAAACCTTAATGTCCAACAGTCCAAGCATAGTATTGTTGGATCTATTCTGTGATACCTTCAGCCATATGCTGTGATATGAATGCACTAACTTTATTACTATTGCAGTTTTTTGTTGTGTAGGAGCTCTTGCAATAACGGGCTCTTTGCATCATGTTGACAAAGATCTCCTTGGTTGGTGGTTATGTGAAAGACAAGTTAAATCTGGAGGTCTTAATGGCCGCCCTGAGAAGCTTCCTGATGTGTGTGCGACTTGTCCTTGCTTGATAAATACATAAATTCTGTTGATATGATTTTAAGACGCGGCTGATCTTACTTATTGTATTTTGTTTATTTAATTCTAGGTCTGCTACTCTTGGTGGGTTCTTTCCAGTTTAATTATGATAGACAAAGTTCACTGGATTGACAAGAAAAAGCTTGTAAAATTTATTTTGGACTGTCAAGTGAGTTTTGCCTCCTTATGCTGAGTTGAAATTTTCGTACAGAAGTCACAATTGATCATTTATCTTTCCTTAAGCAACTTCTTGTTGATCGTTGCGGTGTTAGTAGTGCCTTCGTGATTGTGTAGGATATAGAAAATGGTGGAATTTCAGATAGGCCAGATGATGCAGTTGATGTTTTCCATACCTATTTTGGGGTTGCAGGTAAGTGTAGGATCACAACTCATCCTGCCACTCCAAAATCGTAAAATTTCTATCAACCTCACTTAGTACATTTTGAACAGTTGTGCACTAAATTTAAAAAGGTATACTGATTTGATTGCTGGAAAACTGGCTGTTTTAACTTGACCGCTTGAGCACGTGATTAGCACCTATTACAAAATAAGTGGCTTATTTATCTTGCATCATTATTTGTCTGCCCTTCAGGACTTTCACTCTTGGAATACCCGGGACTCAAAGCTATAGATCCAGCATATGCTCTTCCTGTTGATGTTGTTAATAGAATCATCTATCACAAGTAATGGGTCGGTTTACCATCGTCTCATTCCTGCGATGCTGACGGTTAATGAATTTTCATTGACATCAACTTTAAGCGGATTTAATTAAGGGGTTAAAGGGATGTGCTCTGATAACCTCATGCAGGGATGCTTCTATCCCTTGGAATTACATCACTGCTTTAGTTCTGTGAGGTGTGGTGTATATTGTGTTGTCGCTTTAAAATTCCCAAATCCTAATATCCTATAAAATGGGGAGAGTCTAGTGTGGCTGTGAACATGGTATCCGTTCAACTTTGTTTTAAAAGGCCAATAAGTTTGTGTCCCTTCAGATAGATGCATTTGTCAGCGAGGCTTCGGCATGCACTGGTAACTGTCTTAAAGTTAGCAGGACAAGATTTTGTTTGTGCAAGTCAATGTTGTTCTCGGTGCCGCATCAATGACTAGTCTGTCTCAGACACTTAGTCATGTCTTCCTTCAAACTCCTAGGTTTAAGATAATTTTTGTAAATACATATTAACTGTGGAAAATTTTCGAGTATGGATTGAAAAAACTTATACATGAATCTGATGTTTAAATCTGTTGTCAAGACACAATTTTTTCATACACATTAACTGCAAATGAAATAGCTATAGCCAGTGGCGTGTTCAGAAAAATTCGTCAGTGAGGGCGAATTTACCTTAGATTTCTCACGAATGTCATGGAATAATCACATTAAGAGAAATATTTTAAAAACAATTATAAATACTAGAAATATTCACTGGACAAAATCATTATGATATCATACTTAAAAAATCACAATAAATAAATTTTAATCACACGGTGTTTGTGATTTGTTTTTTTATCAAGTGTTTGTAATTTGTTAAAAATTACGTTAATAAATAAACGAATGAAATAAGGGAATTGAAGGATTAACTATGTACTTGAAATTAATTTAATTTTGAATTCACAAGTACGTTAAAAAAACTAGTTTATATTGTTGTTGGGATAATGGCCCAGGCCGAGGTCCGGCCCATTAACCCCTTTTTTCTATCGGACGCACGTCATGCCAGGACCAGGCTGGGCGCAGGCCCATGACCCTTGGGAAGAGACGAACGTCTGGAATTGGGGGGGTCCAGGTTTCAAACGGCCCATCGCGACGAACGTATGTGCAGAGGTAAGGGGCAGGACCACTGGCCATCAGGGATAACGACGAACGTCTCCTGGGCAGGCCCATGATCGTCGGGGGAGATCCAGTCCACATGGAGAGAATCCACCAAGGTCAGGGGACGAACAGCCGAAGTCTCTTGAGGGTCACTTGGAGTGACCCAGCTCACCCCCTGGCGGACGAACGTCCCCATTATTTAGGCGGGAAGCCTAGATTCTGGCGGGAAGTGCATTTAATGCAGAAGATTTGGTGGTTGGGACACAAGCGGTCCGCAGGCCTCCACGTCAGCATAGCCACCTGCCCATTGGCGGGTATAAATAGAAGCATTTATTTCATTGTAAAGGGTTGGCAACTTTCTATTCTTAGCACTCTAGCTATAGTATCCTTACTCGCAGCACTTCTACTGCCTTGTAAGACGAACGGCCGACGGAGCCTTAGCGGAAAGTATTGTATTAGGGAGTTATTAAGAGATAATAATACCTAGTCATTCACTTGCTACCTTACTGCTTTCCCAATCCATATCATCTGCTTGTTGGGCTAGTTTAATCACATACTCCATTCGAAATCCTTGGGCTTACGTGTTGGACCCGGGGGTTGAAGGAATAAACCTCAACACTGGCGCCGTCTGTGGGAAACTGAACTAAAAGTTTCCGAAAAACTCTCCCAAACAGCTACTAAATCTACCCACAGCAAGCACGATGACAAGAAACAACCGCCAACGTGACCTCTCCGAGCAGCTGTCCCGCGGACGAAGCAACCGCGGACAAACCACGGAGCGTTCTGAGTCGTTGGGGACAATCGGGGGAGAGGGCGGCCTCACAAACCTCATCCCCCATGAGGCCAGGCATGACCCTCGACTCATGAGGGAGCTGGCAGAAACAATGCGCCGAATGGCGGACGAACAGGATGCGAACGAAGAGGTGTACTCAGCTAACACCATCTGGACGCCCATATCACCCATCCACCGCATGCAGTCCCTAGATGAGACAGCGGAATCGGCCGGACGTCGGACGCCCATCCACATGAGGTTGGGTCAAAATCCATCCTCCCACGGAGCTGGGGGGCACACCGGCGCCAGCACTCCTCGGTATGGTTGGCAGGACGATCATCGAGGGCGTACGCCGGACGCTCCCTCAGAACGCCAGGGCGCCACCATCACCCCCGCTGCCAGTAATATTGGACGACGTTTCCAAAGGCATGGTGCCCATATCACCCGGAGGCAACCCGACGCTGTTGCCCCTCGAAGGAATGTTGCGCTTGAGGCCGCCCCTCCTGTGTCCCCCGGAAGGGCCGCACAGGAGGCCCGGCTAGAGGCAATGGAACGGCGAATAGCCGAAATGGATAGACGGGCGGAGGCCACCCCAGCTACGCCGCGTTTTTCCCTCACCTCGCCTTTCACTCCGAGGGTCATGAACGCCGAGATTCCGCGGGACTGCAGGCCCCCCCAAGGGATAATATACAATGGGACCGGAGATCCCAAGGCCCACCTGATCAGCTTCCAGGGGAACCTCTCTATGCTGGGGGCATCCGATGAGGCTATCTGCCGGCTTTTCTTCAGCACCCTGAGGGGACCGGCGCAGGAATGGTTCGGGCAGCTGAGGCCCGGATCTATTGACAACTACGAGCAGCTGTCCCAGCAGTTCATGGCCCAATTCGCTGCCAGCACCACCCCCAAGAAGAGCTTCACATCGCTCACCAGTGTGAAGCAAGGAAGGGGCGAACCTCTGGCCCAATTCCTGGTCAGGTGGAGAGACGAAGTACTCCAGGTGGACGACCTGGACGAGCGGCTGGGGGTGAATCTGTTCACCAGTGCTCTGGCGACGGGGGACCTATACCGAGACCTTCGGAGGAATCCCAGCACCAGCTACACTGAGGTGCTGGCTCGGGCGCAGAAGTATGCCTCCATTGAGGAGGAGATCAGATTGAGGGACGGCGCTCCTGCGGCCCCTCCCCGAAAATTGGCGGACAGGCTCGGCCCTGGAGGCGGACCATCCCCCCCGAGCAAAAAGAAGAAGACGGACGGCGGCATGGTTCCGTGGAGGGCTCATCCGGAGGCCAGCCGCGTACATCCGGAGGAATATCACGTTCCTCTGGCCTACCCCGTCAGTCAGATTTTCGACGCCATCAAAGACAAGGGCATCCTGAGGGAGCCCCAAGACAAAAAAGCGCGTATGGGTCTTGACGAGACCGCATACTGCGAGTACCACCAGAGGGTCGGCCACCTCACCGACAATTGTAAGCAGTTGAGAATGGCCATCGACGAACTGATCCGGCAGGGCTACCTGGGCGAGTTCACCCAACTACTGAAGAAGAATAGCCCAAGGCAGCCGAACCCGAGATCGCGGTCATGGCGCCGCGACGATCGGCGCGAGGCGGAACCAAAGGACGCAGACTATCGGAGTGCTGACAAACGTCCGGAGGGGTCCCTCGGCCCGGACGGCGGAAAGAAGAAGTTGGAGATCAAAGTGATCTTCGGGGGCGCTGAGACTGGGGACACGCCTGCGGAACGGAAGAAGTTCGAGAGGTCCCTCTATGTGGGCTCCATATCAGCACCCCCCACCAAAAAGAACAAGGTGGAGGCCATCACCTTTGGGCCGGCCGACCTACCGATGTCACCGGCCCCCCACAGGGATGAGTTGGTGATCAGCATGGATGTCAACAATGCGATCGTCCGACGCGTCCTTGTTGATACGGGCAGCAGCGTGAACGTCCTCTACTGGGAGGCATTCGAGGGAATGAAGTTGAGGAAGGACCAGCTGGCCCCCCTGCGTACCCCTCTTTCAGGCTTCACAGGGGACTGCATCGATGCGGAAGGTACCATCGGCCTCCCCGTTGAGATCGGGGATGGACCTCACACCACCCGCATCCGGATGACGTTCGTCGTGGTCCGCCTAAAATGTGCTCACAACGCAATTGTGGGCCGGCCTGGCTTGGAGGATCTTGAGGCCATCTGCTCCGTGCGGCACTCATGCATCAAATTCCCCACCGAGACAGGGGTGGGGGTCGCCCGCACGGATCCGCGCATGGCCAGGGCCTGCTACACCAAGGCCATGGAGAGGTTCAGAGAGCGAGAAGCCCGGGTCAACAGCATTACTGAGAAAGCTAGGCAGGCTGACTTCGACGCTCGTCTGGAACCGGCCGCCCTGCTCGAGGAAGTGGAGCTGGATAACCCCTCAGACAGGAAGGTGTCCATCGGCGCCGACCTCGAGCCTGAGATCAAGGAAGGGGTCATAGCCGTCCTCCGGAAGTTCAAAGTCCTATTTGCCAGAGGGCCGGAGGACATGCCCGGGATAGACCCCAACCTCATCTGCCACAGACTCGCCGTTCGGCCGGATGCTAAGCCCATACAGCAGAAGAAGAGATACATGGCAGCCGAACGGCGAGAGTTCATCAAAAGGGAGGCAGCTACGCTCCTCAACATCAAGCACATCCGGCCGGTCATCCACGTGGAGTGGTTGGCCAACGTAGTACTAGCCCCAAAGGGCGACACTTGGCGGATGTGCGTCGACTACTCGGACCTCAACAAGGCCTGCCCGATGGATCCATATCCAGTGCCGAGGATCGACTTGCTCGTGGATGAAACGGCGGGCTGCGAGCTGCTCAGCTTCATGGATTCATTCAGAGGCTACCACTAGGTATTCATGCATCCTGATGATGCAGAAAAAACGGCGTTCGTCACAGCGGAGGGCGTGTACTGTTATGTGGTCATGCCGTTCGGCCTGAGGAATGCCATGGCCACCTTCCAGAGAATGATCGGGATGTTGTTCAAAGACGTACTAGGAAAAACAATGGAAGCTTACGTAGATGACATCCTAATCAAAAGCAAGAAGAGGGAGGACCACATCCGGGATATGGAGAGGATCTTCACCATCATGGAGGGGGCTAGCATGAGGCTAAACCCAAAGAAGTGTGCCTTTGCCGTCAAGGGCGGCAAATTCCTCGGCTACATGATGAGTGAGCGGGGAATCGAGCCTAACCCAGAGAAGGTAAAGGCAATAGTTGACATGGAGGCCCCGAAGAACCTGAAGGATGTGCAGCGCCTCACCGGGAGACTGGCAGCCCTGAGCCGATTCATGTCAAAACTAGCAGATAAGGCCATTCCTTTCTTTCAGATCATGAAGAAGGCAAATCCCTTTGAGTGGACACCAGAATGCCAGGCTGCCTTCGACGACTTCAAGATATACCTCTTTTCTCCGCTCGTCCTCACCAAGGCGGACCCCGGGGAGCAGCTATACATGTACTTGGCGGTGGCAGACTTGGCTGTGAGTGCTGTGCTACTCAAGGAGGCAGAGGGTGTTCAGCGACCGATCTATTTCGTGAGCAAGGCACTAAACGGCCCGGAGACCAGATACACACTGATGGAGAAGACGATCCTCGCCTTGATAGCATCCATCAAACGCCTGGCACCGTACTTCCAGGCACACCCAGTGATCGTATACACGACACAGCCTCTCGCCACGATCCTCCGGAACCCCATGGCCAGCGGGAGGATAACCAAATGGTCCCTGATGATCGGCCAATACAACATTGAGTTCAAACCAAGGCCGACGATCAAGGGACAGGCGCTGGCAGACTTCATTGCCGAATGCACTGCGCGCACCGAGGATGATCCCCAGGGCGACAATGATTTCAACAGCTGGTGGGAAATGTACACCGATGGGGCTTCAAGTGCAAAGGGCTGTGGCGGGGGAGCAGTGATCACCTCACCCGAGGGTTTCAAGGCCTACTATTCCATGAAATTTGAATTCAAAGTCACCAATAACGAGGCTGAGTACGAGGCGCTGATTGCGGGACTAAAGTGTGCAAAGGCACTCGGCGCGGCTCGTCTCAAGGTGAGAATGGACAGTCAACTGGTAGTAACCCAGATGAATGGGACGGCCGAGACCAGGGAGGAGAGGATGAAGACCTACAAGGAGCTCGCGGAGGAACAAACCGCGCAGTTCGAACAGGTGCTGATCGAACAGATATCGCGGGTGGAGAACGCCGAGGCTGATATACTGTCCAAGCTAGGCAATCCCCCGACCGATGATCCGATGACAAACATCCCCCGGCACATTAGGGGCTTCGTCAGACAAGAGACGCTCTCGGCTCCGGCGACGGACGTCATCCGAGTAGAAACCGTCTCCATCGCCGAACCTAATTGGTCGAAGGAGATTGCAGACTACCTCAGGGATGGGACACTTCCCGAGCCTGAGGAGGATGGCAGCTCCGGACGAGCAGCATGGATAAAGAGGAGGGCCCCCAACTTCGAACTCATTGATGGACAACTCTACAAGAAGACGTTCGGAGGGCCATTCTTAAAGTGCCTCCCACCGAGCTTGGCAGCGGCCGTCGTTGAAGAGATACACGAAGGCATCTGTTCCAGTCACCAGGGCCCTCGTACTTTGGCTCGGAAGATCATCTTGCAAGGGTATTACTGGCCGACCATCCAGCAGGACTGTTTCAACCACACTCGGAAGTGTGCGGTATGTCAGCAATATGCTCCCGTCCCCGGGCGGCCGACAAGCTTCTACACTCCGATGACGATTGCACTACCCTTCGCCAGGTGGGGCATAGATCTACTGGGCCCTCTCCCGACGACGACCGGCGGAAGGAAGTTTGTCATTGTGGCAATTGACTACTTTACAAAGTGGGTAGAGGCCGAGCCGCTGGCCTCCATCACCGAATATCAATGTCAGAAGTTCCTCTGGCAGAATGTTATATGCCGCTTTGGGATTCCAGAACAGGTCATCACCGACAATGGCCGGCAGTTCGTCGGCAGAGGATTTGAGGCATACCTGACAAAGTGGGGCATCAGGCACTCTAAGGCCTCGGTGGCCTACCCACAGGCCAACGGCCAGGTGGAGAACATGAACCGGACCATCATGGACGGGATTAAAAAGAAATTGGAAGATTACGCGTCCACCTGGCCGGAGCAGCTCAATTACGTACTCTGGACGTACAGAACAACCCCAAGGACGGCAACCGGCGAGACACCTTTTGCGTTGGCATACGGATTCCAGGCCAAGGTGCCAACAGAGGTGCTAGTGCCCACACATCGCACAAAGCACTTCCAGCCGGAGGACAACGAGGCAAACCTACGAGCGGAGCTCCATTTCATTGAGGAACGAAGAGACCTAGCAGCTCGTCGCATGGAGGAATATCACCGAGCCACCCAAAGATACTTCAACAAGGCGGTGAAGATCCACGAAATTGAAGCGGGGGACCTCGTACTCAGAAAGAGAGAGAAGAGCAGGCCACTCGAAGGTGGCAAGATGGCCAAAAACTGGGAAGGGCCGTACAAGGTCATAAGAAGATACAACCAGGGGACGTTCCTCCTCCACACCTTGGAAGGGAACCACGCTGGGATCTGGAACGTCGAACACTTGAAGAAGTTCTACCAATAATTAGAGATAGATCGTTGTAATGGTTTGGTCAAAGTGCCATGTAACACCGCCGATCGTCGTCTCTATATTAAAAAGATTACTTCTGTTCTTCACTTCCTATAGAGAGATTAAAAGCCGAAGTGCTATTGAAACGAATTCCTCCTCAAAAAAAAAAAAAAAAAAAAAAAAACAAAAGAGAGAAAAAAAAAAAAAGAGGAGAAGGGGAGATACGACTCCTGTGAGAGAGGGAGTCTTGACGAGGTATGCCTGATCTTCCTTCGCCGCGTATGACGAACGTCTCCCGACGCGGAGGTTAGTAGGAACGTGGGGGAGGCTAGACGTACAAAAGGGAACCCCGGCAGGATAAACCAGTTCCTCCCATTTCCCGTGGATCGATGAACACCTTCTGCCAAAGCAGAAGGCTAGTAGGGCCACGAGCATGGGACGACGAAGCAGGGAATCCCGACGTGGATAAACCAGTGACCTCCTTGCGATCGTTGGATGACCGAACGTCTTCTTCGAAGTAAGAAGATTAGTAGGACAACGACAAGGACGAACGAAGCCTAGTTCCTCCCCCTGATGAGCGCATGGCAAAAGCCTTCTGCGAAGCCAGAAGACTAGTAGTTCGCGGCTGGGGACGAACGGAGAGAGGGAATCCCGACGTGGATAAACCTGTTTTTTCTCAAGGCGGGGATGGCGAACGTCTCCTGCGAAACCAGGAGACAAGTACCCACGAAGCTAGGGAAGGACAAAGACTGATAAAAAGACTCCAAAAAAAAAAAAAAAAAAAAAAGAGAAAGAAAGAGGAATGGAGCAAGAAATGTTAGACGAACATGGAACAAACAATGATTTTTATTCTTCGGTACTGATGACCGGAAAGTACAATGTGTGATGAAAATTACAGTGTAAATAATTGTAAGGTACAGACTATGAGCGGAGAGTCAAGTTTGGCCGGCGTCAGGAGTTGGGGCCGTAAAGGGGACCTGCTTGGCTTTTTCCCTGGCCTCAGCTTCTTCACGCTCCTTACGCTCCCTCAGCAGTTCAAGGGCCCCCTTATGGGCGTCTACCATCAGGGAATCGAAGCCAGCTGCCGCAGGATCAAAAGGAGCCCCAAAGTGACGCTCGAAGACTGGAAGATTCTCTGCCACGAGGCCGACCATACCCTTAAGATAAGTATCGTCGGCAAGATCATCGAGGAAGCGTTCCCCAGTGGGAGTGGCCTGGAGCAATTTGACGCCATCCAGATAAGGGTCCGGGCAAGTGGCCAAGAACTCACCGACGAGCCTCGGAAGGAACCTCATGGCCATGGTATGAATGGCACCGGTATAGGCCTTGGACTTCTGGAACTCAATGGAACCAGACTCCTTGATCTTTGAAACATCGGCCTCATAGATGGGGACATGATTATCCACACCCGTACGGCGGATTTCCACCTTTGCCTGTTCCACAGCCCACAGCCGGCTGCGAAGGTCCACAAGCTCGGCCTCCTGCTTCCTAAGGAGCTCTTTCTGGGAAATGCTCTCCTGGACGAGCTTGTCATAAGCATCGGCCTTCTCTTGAAGCGTCCCGGCCCTGCCCTTGGCGTTCCTCAAGAGGGCATCGCATTCAGCCCGCACACGAGCCATTTCCTTGCCTTGATGCTCGAAGGCCATCCGAGCCCTGTGGAAATACAGCCCGGCCTTGTCAAGGGTGCTCTGCCCACATTCCAGGAGATCCTCAGGAGCCTCCTGGGCGGCGAAATCTTGGGGGACCTTGAGGTTGAGGCCGCACCAGATCGAAGACGCGGTCTGACCAAAGAGCATCATCGACTCCTTACGAGGGCCAACCCCGGAGAATTCGATAAGGCCAAGGGAGGACCCGTTGGTTTCTGGAGGCGAAGGGGGACGAGCATCGTCAGAGCCCTTGGCAGCGTGGACATCTTCATCTCTAAGTCGACGGACCTCAGAATTGGCCGGAGGGGAAACAGGGGGCTTGTTCCAGGAGGACGGCTTCCGCTTCAGGGGACTTCCCGGCTCACCGTCGGAGTCATCGGCCACTATGATGGCCTTGGAGGCAGTACCATCGATGCGGGGCCTCTTGGAAGCCCCGGCCTCCGGCGCATCGTCTGACCGTCTCCTGATCGCCCGAGGCTCAATCTTGGGGACGAGCGGCTTCCTGCCCTTATCCTCATGCCGATTGTCGCGGCCATGGGCATGTGAAGTAATATGAGTACGCCCCATGGATGATGTAGTTGGGAAAACTCCTACAGGAAGAAAATCAAGACGTTCAGAACCATAACAACTAGAAGATGACAGGACAATGCAAGTACAAATAGACGCACCTAATCCGGCCCGGGCCTTAAAAGGCTCGGCCACCAGTGACCGGAGGTTCTGAACCCCAAGACTAGCTATGCGCTTGGCATAGCCGAGCTCCTCATCCGTCATGGGCGGCGGGATGGACTTCACCGGGTAGGCGTTCCACCTATCGGAGAATGGCATCGGGGAGCCCACTTCGGCAAGGAAGAACCGTTCCTCCCAGCCGTCCGGATTCCCGGCGTTATTTGAAAACAGGACCATGGACGGACGCGCGATCAGGGTTAAGTACCCCGTACGACCGAAAGGGGATAACCGGAAGAAGTGTTGAAGCAGGTCCACGGTGGGGGTCACGTTAACGCTGTGACACCTAATTATAAAACCCGCGATGATCCTATAAGCAGCGGGGACGAACTGAGCGGGTGTCACCCGAAAGCCCCTAAAAAGCTCTATGTGGAAGCTATGAAGGGGAAACAGGAGGCCGGCTATGACAGAGTCCAAGTGGACCACCACATAGCCGGGCAGATGGCGCATTGGGTTGCGCAGAATCCGGTCGTCGTAACCCCTTGGGGGAAGGAACCATTGGCTTATCAACCGACGGTCGGCGTTCAAGAGACGCTGGCGCTGACGACGAACGCAGGAAAAATTCAGGTGATGACGGGGGGGCCATGGTGGCATACCCCGCTCATAGAACTCTAGGTCATCACCAGAGGAGCACCCATCGTCAATAGTTTGGGACCCTGATATGGACAAAGACATGACGACGTTCGGTACCTATGGGTGCTGGGACCGGAAGCGATACCAAAGAAAGCTAGAGAGAGGAAGTGATTGTGCAGCACAAGAGCTAGAGATGTAGCAAATGGAGGATTCGCAAGGACTTGGGTACTTATAGGCAGCACCGCGGGGTTGCGCCAGTCACGGTGGAACACGTGGCATCCGGATACCGGTACCTACCGCGGTATTAAAGGCTCCTCGATGTTATCACCTCACAGTCACTGCGAAGGAATCTGGTTTGATACCACGAACGTCCCCAGAAGGGGCAAACAGAGAGCGTACATACAGGCCATGTTCACATCAGACGCACGTAGACATGAGCACCCCATGTTCACATCAGATGCGCGTAGACATGAGCACCCCATGTTCACATCAGATGCACGTAGACATGAGCACCCCATGTTCACATCAGACGCGCGTAGACATGAGCACCCCACGTTCACGTCAGACACACGTCCGAAAGGGATGTCTGCTTAAGCGCAAGCGTAAAAGGTCACGCTATTCCGGAAGCGGCGAACTCCTCCATCAAGGCATTGTTCGGAGAGGCGCATTCGTATCTCCACACCTGGTCGAACAGACGAACGTCGCCCCGCCAAATTTAAGTTGGGCGCGCACTACTCGGATGGTTATGCCAGAAGCCACGGGAGGAGCGTCTTCGCCAACTCTGATCCGGGGGATTACGGCCACAACCCGTACGTATGGGGGAATAGTTACATAGGTGGTGCTCCCAAGCATACGTTCATATCCCGATACGAACGGAGTATGGACGTGAACGGCCCCACGAATGGGTATGCCAGTAGCCAAGGGACGGGCATCTTCATCAACTGGTTCGAAAGAATACGGTCGCATCCCTGCACGTCTTCCTTCCGACGAACGGCGTTGGGAACGGTACACATGGGTGGTGCTCTCAGGCACACGTTCGTATCCCGAAAGATTGGGATGCATTGGCGAGTTGTGGACATGAACGTCCCCAAGAAAAACAGAAAGCTACCAACGAAGAAAGGAAATAAAAAGGGTTCATGAACGTAGAGACAATGATGAGGCAAAAAGAGTTGTATATTCTTCGGCTCTACCGGCCGGATAAGTACAGGATCAAAACAAGGAAACTACAAGCTACATTACACAAAATTTGGAGAAATAGGCCGGGATCCCCCAGGGATGGTTTCTTCTTCCTCCTCGGGCTCGGGCTCAGGGGACGGGGGCTCCGGGACCTCCCCTCTGGCTCTGGCCTCCTCCCGCCGGGCGTCCCGTTTTAGCTTGCCCACGGCCCGGATCAGCTCTGGGTCTGAAGTATGCTCGGCCAGATCAAATCGGGGGCCCTGAAGAGCGCCAAACACCGGCAATGTGGCTTTCACCCCCTCATTGTAGCCAATGACGAAGGAGCAATCCCCGACATCATATAAGAACTTCTCAGCCAGGGGCGCACTCTCTAGAACCCGGACCCCAAACTTGAGCCGATCCTTCGGCGCCTGCTTCTGCAGCTCGGCGGCGAATACATCGCCGAAGGCGCCGCCGAGATACCTCTGGGCGGCAATCATGAAGGCCCCAGAATTATGGTACCCGGTATCATCGACGAGCCACTCAGGGGCCTCGTCCTTGGGAGCGGGGAGAGCTGGGACGAGCTTGAACCCGGCCTTCTCGAGGACCGCGAGCTTCGCGGAGGACTCACGGGCTACCCTCAGGGCGGCCTGCAGCTCTTTGTCTTTGGCCGCCAGCTCCTTCTCCTGGAGACGAGCGGCCTCTCTCGCCTTCTTCAGGGCAGCATCTGCCTTATTCCTCGCCTGGAGGACCTCGGCGTCTCGGGCAGCCTCAGATTGCAGAACGGAGAGCCCGACCTACAAAACAGATGCGGGGGGTGAGACTTCAAGACATTAAAATGAAGTAATCAGGCAACATGTGCGGAGCGAGGTCTTACCTGAAGAGCGGCAGCCAGAGCCGCATTGGAAGCTTCCGAAGACGTGCGGGGAGGCATCTCCACGCCGGCCAGAGAGGCAACCTCCTGCCAAACGTCATGCGCCGGACGACCGAGAGAGGGGGGGATCACCCCTTGTCCTTCAGGGGCCGAAGAACCAGTTCCCCTGGGCCTTTTGGACTTCTTGTCCACCTTCTCCCCCTCCTGGGGATGGACGGCCTGCAGAGGCACCACGACCTCGGGGACGCCAGAGTCAAGGACTGGGGCCTGGGACCCCTGTGCCATCACCGTGGCAATGAGGTGCTGCTCCGCCTCCACGGTGCGACGATCGGCCTGGGAGGCGGAAGAGTTGGAGTCGGCTGCCTGAACGGCTTTGGCTTTGGCAAGGGCAGCATCGGCGGCAGCACCTTTACCTTTCCTCGTCCTGAGGAGCTTCTCGTGATTCATTTGTTCTTGAGTTGGGGGAAGACCTGAAAGGAGAAACGGGGAAAATGTGTTAGATGGACGAGCGTCAGGAATAACTCACCTCGGAGGTCAGGACCGCCCAATACCCCGAGACGAGCGTAGAAGGGGAGATGTCCGAGAGCATGGGCGGTACCTATTCCTGCCGCGGCGAGTGCCTCGAAAGTTAGGAAGTCATCTAAGGGCCGGATGCCGCCCGTCGAGATCTTTCTAATGTCCTCCTCCAGATCGTTGGTCAGCTCCGGAGATCCTATCTTGGGCGGATAGCCGTTCCAACGCAATGGCATGCGAGCATCCGCATACCGCACGAAGAAGAACCGATTTTTCCAATCATGAATGGAACTCGGTGCCCCGCTGAACAACCTCCGCTTCGGACGGGCTGCAATGCTCAGGAAACCGTCGGAATTCTGGGGGGTGAGCCGATAGAAGTAATGGAACAGATCCAAAGTGGCGGTGACCCCATTGTCCTTGCAACGGACTAGGAAGGCGGAGAGCCACCGATAGGAATTCGGCATGAGTTGAGCGGGGGCTATCTGGTAACAGCAAAAGAATTCCACAAAGAACGGATGGAGAGGGAAACGCAGCCCAGCCTCGATGGAGTCCAGAAGCACCATAATCATCCCTGGACGTCTCCTCATCACGTGGGTTGCGCCGCGGAGGCTGTATACGGACGGAGGGGGGAAGAACACCTTGAGCTTTTTAAGGGCCACCGGTGAGAAGATCTGCTCATGACAGAGGACATTCTTGATCGGGCATAGATGCCTCCCCACATCTATCTTTAGCCCGAGGTCAAAAACTTCGATGTCGGAACCGTCCTGGGCCTCGACCCCAGAATCATATCCGTCCGGACGACCGTCCTCACTGGCGGACTCCTGTTCCCCGTATTCAACCACGGGATCCACCACATCGAGAGCCATACTGTTTTGCTCCCCCGAATCAGCACCCTCCTCACCAGGGACAGTCGCAACAACACCAATTTGGGTTTTCCCGGCTTGAACGATTCCCACGGTAGGGGCCGAGCCAGAACTACCGGAAGTGCTAACCTCGCCCGAAGAGCGTGAACCGGAGTCGGAAGAGGAACCCGAGGAGGAATCCGATGAACCCGAACCAGAACTTGACGAGATCTCCATCGAAACCATCGCGACAAGAATTCAAGACAAGAAAAAGAAGCAGAAGATGGAAGTTACCTCAGAGGGATTAGCCGAACTTGGAAGCGGGAGAAGACTTGAAGAGCTGCGGAAATTCGAAGACAAGAGAGCAGAAATCGGGAACCCTAACCCAGAGGGAAAACCCGGCATTTATAGGAGAGACACCGATGGGGGGACCAACGAGGGACGGACACGTGGCAAGGAGCGTATTCCGTCTCACGCGCTGTGCGTGGGACGAAAGCGTAATGATGGCATTTCCTCGGAAAATGCACCGCCGCTACAGCAGCCGTCACCTCGTTTCCTGAACCGTCGACAGCTGTTAAGCACCATGACCACGAGCGTACGCTTCCGCCAGATGCAATAAGACACAAGTATCAAGACACGGACGTCCATTTCGGGGCATCCATACTTCCTTATGTCCTGCGCATGCCCAGAACATCAGAAGTGGGGGACTTGTGTTGGGATAATGGCCCAGGCCGAGGTCCGGCCCATTAACCCCTTTTTTCTATCGGACGCACGTCATGCCAGGACCAGGCTGGGCGCAGGCCCATGACCCTTGGGAAGAGACGAACGTCTGGAATTGGGGGGGTCCAGGTTTCAAACGGCCCATCGCGACGAACGTATGTGCAGAGGTAAGGGGCAGGACCACTGGCCATCAGGGATAACGACGAACGTCTCCTGGGCAGGCCCATGATCGTCGGGGGAGATCCAGTCCACATGGAGAGAATCCACCAAGGTCAGGGGACGAACAGCCGAAGTCTCTTGAGGGTCACTTGGAGTGACCCAGCTCACCCCCTGGCGGACGAACGTCCCCATTATTTAGGCGGGAAGCCTAGATTCTGGCGGGAAGTGCATTTAATGCAGAAGATTTGGTGGTTGGGACACAAGCGGTCCGCAGGCCTCCACGTCAGCATAGCCACCTGCCCATTGGCGGGTATAAATAGAAGCATTTATTTCATTGTAAAGGGTTGGCAACTTTCTATTCTTAGCACTCTAGCTATAGTATCCTTACTCGCAGCACTTCTACTGCCTTGTAAGACGAACGGCCGACGGAGCCTTAGCGGAAAGTATTGTATTAGGGAGTTATTAAGAGATAATAATACCTAGTCATTCACTTGCTACCTTACTGCTTTCCCAATCCATATCATCTGCTTGTTGGGCTAGTTTAATCACATACTCCATTCGAAATCCTTGGGCTTACGTGTTGAACCCGGGGGTTGAAGGAATAAACCTCAATAATTGTGTACAAAAAAAGTACTCCGTAATTGTTGAACTTTATGAATGAAAATATTTTTTAAAAGACAAAAACTAAATAAAATATGTAGAGTCACTTTAAAGAATTTAAGGCTTTAAAAGAGCAAAATAACCACAAAACTTAGAAAAACGCAAAATAACCACAAAACTTAGACAAACTTGAGGCCAGGTTCCAACCAATGACCTCTCCAAAGTCCAAAGCTCACGTAAATACTAAATAGCCATACCTTCTTTGCTGCTAGGCTGTGAAGAACTTTCATTACTTTACTCATATTAACCATATAACTAATTCATATTTCACACACATATATATAAAATTATTTATTGAATATATATACATAGGGGTTGAATGAGGGCAGCTGCCCCCCCTGCCCCCACCCTGGATACGCCACTGGAGCCTATAGCAGAAGAGAAAAAAGTTGGGGCAGATGGGAAACTTATAAATACTTATTTAATAAAAATAAAAAATTGTGACTTTGAATAGTAGATTTGCGGTTGCATTTAGAAACACCCCTAAAAGGCTAAAATGTTAGGGGCGAGCAAATCAGTCACCACCATTCAAGCTAACAACTAGCTTACTTACAAAAATATGCACCTTTGGCAGAAACTTTAGCAGCAAGAGACAGAAACAAAAAACAAAAAATCTCCATATCTGGAGGCAAGCTGTTAGAAATGCATCATTTTACAACATAATATTTACAAAATTTGGATACTGTTGTTGGCAGCAGCTGACAAAAAAGTGCTAAATACAGCAAGCATATACAGGAGGAGGTTGCAGTTGTAATCAGGATAACTTGAAAGGATCCCTGTGGGGCATCAGCTCCTCACCATCTGGCACCAAATCTAACATAACCTGCCAGTTAAATTGTGAAGTGTATATATTATCTGCTTATCATTACTGTCACCTTAACCCCACCCACATTAGTATCATATTTCCATTTTAATCTAACCCTGAAAGGATTTTATTTAGATGCATCTCCAAAGGCATCTTAGATTTCAATATCAAACTACCTTCTAATAGCGGACATAGTTAGGCCCATTTGTATTAAACCTTATTATATTATTAGTATAAATATGACGTGAGGGCTACCGGTGAGGTAAGCCATTATTCTCCACTTTTATTATTTCACATGGTATCAGTCGCATAGGTCTCTCAACCCTACTTCCTAATGTCGACCGTCTCATCTACGTCGATCACGGCGCCCAACGTTTCGGTGCAGCCGCAAACTCAGACGCCTTCTTCAACGATGATGCCTCCAATTTCGGCGCCCACTTCACCGATGGTGCTGCCCACATCCTCAGGCGTGACGCTTTCTCCACAATTATCAGCATCTCGGCTTCAGCTTCCGCCGCTGCCTTCGCTTAACTTATTCAACATGCCGGAGCCTTTTTCATGGACCCCAACAGTAACGCTGCCGCCGCCTCCCATTCACGCTAGGACATCATCTCCGGCTCGGGCCTCTTCCTCTTCCTCTTCTCTGCCAGCGTTTTCAGGCCCTACATGGGCTGGTAATCCAGCCGTTAATGCTCTCCAGCCACAATCAATCACTCGACCAGACCCTGCTACGGTAATTGTTTCACCTTTGGCTAGTTTAGCATCTCAGTTGTCATTCTCTACACCTAATGTTACCAACATAGTCACTACTCGACTAGCCAAGGTTGAGGATTATCTTCCGTGGCGTACACAATTTGAATCATTCTTAGTTTCGCATGCATTATTGGGAATTTTAGATGGCTCTATAACAGCCCCAACTGCCTCTGTTTTGGACCCCACTGGTCGTGACATTCCCAATCCCGAATATAGTGCGTGGCTAAGAATTGATCAAACTGTCCGCTCATGGTTATTTGCTACTCTATCCCGAGATATGTTGGTTGAGGTTCATGATATTCGTTATTCCGCTTTAATTTGGGAACGGTTGGAAACCCGTTTTATGGCAGAGAGCATTGCCCGCTCCATTGAACTAAAACGAATGTTAAACACACTTAAGAAAAAGGAGTCTCAATCAATGGATGACTATCTCCACGAAATTAAAAATTTAGCCGATTCCCTAGCATGCATAAATTCAGCAGTTAGCAACCGGGAACTCCTCACAGCCACTGTTCAGGGCCTTGGAAAGGAATATGAGTCCCTTATTACCACCATTACACTCTTCCCGGATAGTTTTACCGTGGACAGTCTTCGCCCACAATTGCTAGCGTTGGAGCAGCGTGCTCTCTATCTCCGATCCCAAAATATACACCCTGGGCATCAAGCTTTTGTAGCAACTGATCCAGCCGTAGGACCACGTCCTGCCGGTCGAGGGGTGAGCAAAACAGGGGATACGGAGGTCGTGGCTTTCGGGGTGGCAGACCGCGTGGAAATCGCGGCAGAGGTCGTGGATATGGCGGGCAGCAGCAAGGTCGTGGAGGATATGGTGGACCGCAGCAGGCCTTTGCTCCTCCACCTGGGTATTACGGCTGGCAGATGCCTCCTCCAGCGCCCCAACAACCCTTTCCTCCTCGTGGACAGTCTCATAATGGGTTTTCAGGTACGGTTTTAAGTAATACTTGTCGTGTTATGGCCAATACTTATGCTTTATCATCTTGTGTTACTAACCACACTTTTTCAGGATTTCCTTCAGTTGAGAATTCCTTTCAGAGTCCCCCTCCACCCGTTGTCTGTCAGATTTGTTTTTCTCCAGGTCACTCAGCACTGTCATGCTCCCGTTTTGTTAACCAAAATACTCCAGCTCTGGCGGCTCTCCCGACGGGTGAATCAAACGACTCTGTATGGTATCCTGATTCAGGAGCTTCGGCTCATATGACTCCCTCAGAAGGTATTTTATTAAATAAATCCGTTTATAATGGCCCACATTCTATTCAAGTTGCTAACGGTACTAATCTTCAAGTTTCTCATATTGGCACAATTAATTTATCCACCAATGGCCGCCCGTTAAGTTTAAAACAGGTGTTTCATGTCCCGCAACTCAAATACAATTTATTATCTATTCAAAGGTTGTGTGCGGATAATGATTGCTCTGTTATTTTTAATAAAAATTATTTTATTGTTAAGGACAACCACACGGGAGCCATCCTCCTCCAGGCCTCTCATAAAGACCGTGTTTATCCCCTCAAAGCCGCTCACCAGCCAGCCCTTCCGATTGCTCTCAAGTCTACACTTGTTCCTGGTCCAGTCTGGCACCAAAGACTTGGTCATTGTGGGGATCGCATTTTATCTGTTCTTAGGAAAAATAATTTAATTACTAGTTCAACTTTATTTTCTCATGACTGTGTTTCGTGTAAACTGGGCAAGTCCCATCGTCTTCCCTTTTCAGATGTTATTCATGACTCTAGTACTCCTATGCAACTTATTCATTCAGATGTGTGGCAATCACCTGTGTCTTCTAATTTAGGTTTTAAATATTATGTTTCTTTTATTGATGATTTTTCTCGTTTCACGTGGATTTATCCAATGCATAGAAAATCTGAAGTCTTTACTCATTTTTGTAATTTTCAAAACTTAGTTGAAAATTTGTTTAACTGTAAAATTAAATGTTTTCAGAGTGATGGAGGTGGTGAATTTGTAAATTCCTCTTTTCATGCACATTTTCACAATTGTGGTATTTTATTTAGAAAATCTTGTCCGGATACTCCTGCTCAGAACGGTGTGGCCGAACGTAAGCATCGTCACTTGCTTGAATTAGCTCGGACCATGTTAATTACTGCCCATCTTCCTACCTCCTTTTGGGTAGATGCTTTATATACAGCTACTTACATTATTAATCGGCTACCCACACCTGTTTTGGGTAATGTGTCTCCGTTCGAGAAACTTTTTCTTAAACCTCCAGAGTATAGTTTTTTACGTGTGTTTGGTTGTGCATGTTTTCCTAACATAGTTGCTACGTTGCCAAATAAACTTTCCCCACGTTCCATACTTTGTGTCTTTCTGGGTTACGCACCGGGCTACAAGGGATACCGTTGTCTCGATCCTAAGACTGGAAGAGTCTATATAAGCAGGGATGTCGTTTTTCTTGAAACCAATTTCCCCTACCCTAACTTAATTTCTCAGCCAACCACCAGCAGTTCCTTAATCTCTTCCTGGTCCCCCACACATACTTCGGATCACTTACCACTACCCCCTGCTTCGTCCCACAATAATTCCCACTCCACCAGTATATTACCTTCTCAAATCATTCCCTACACACCCAGTACCGCACCAGCATCTCCCCAACCGTCTATTCCTTCGTCTTTATCCAGCCCGGCCACCATACCCTCACCCTCTATCAGCCCACGACCATCAACCCCGGCATACAGTCCGCCCCCATCTCCTTCCCCGTCTTCCTCCACGGCTAGCCCCACTTCCAATTCGCCTCCTACACCACCACCCTCCCCTCCGATGGCTCCCAATGTTCACCCAATGCGCACGAGGGCTAAAGATGGCATTTTTAAACCTAAAACAATTTTTACCTTGAACACTTTAGCTCTCCCAACTGATCCTACATGTTTTTCTCAAGCAAACAAAAGTTTAGTTTGGCGGGCAGCCATGGCCGATGAATTTAACGCTCTTATTGCTAATAACACTTGGGATTTAGTACCTAGTGACAAGACTAAAAATGTGGTAGGTTGTAAATGGATTTATAAGACAAAATATTTATCTGATGGTTCTATAGAGCGCCATAAGGCTCGTTTGGTCGCTCAGGGTTTTAATCAACAGGCTGGAATAGACTTCTCTGAAACATTTAGTCCTGTTGTCAAACCAACCACTGTGCGTTTAGTTCTCTCTGTTGCTATTTCTTTGGGGTGGACAATGCGTCAATTAGATGTCAAAAATGCCTTTCTTCATGGTCACCTTACCGAGGAAGTCTATATGCGTCAACCACCTGGTTTCGTCCATCCTCAGTTTCCCACTCATATTTGCCGTCTCCGTAAGGCACTTTATGGTCTGAAACAAGCACCTAGAGCATGGTTTCACCGGTTTAGTGGCTTCTTATTATCCCGAGGTTTTTCCCAGAGCCGATCTGATTCATCAATGTTTGTTTTTAGGTCCCCGTCCGAGACTATTTACATCTTATTATATGTTGATGACATACTTATCACTGGTAGTTCTCCCTCTCTGGTCAGTCAGATCATTCATACTTTATCCGGTCAGTTTGCTATGAAGGATCTTGGTGATCTTCATTATTTCTTGGGTATTCAGGCTAGTTGTACCTCTGCTGGTCTCTTTCTCTCTCAGCAAAAATATACTACTGATCTTCTACACCGCTTTCATCTCCATACAGTTAAACCAGTACGTACTCCTCTTCCGTCCCGCACCACTTTATCTCTCACTGATGGATATCTTCTTAGTGATGGTACTGAGTATCGCAGTATGGTAGGTGCATTGCAGTATTTGACTATTACCCGACCGGATATTACTTATGCCGTTCACCTTGTTTCCCAGTTTATGCATGCTCCACGTACTACTCATCTTGCTGTTGTCAAAAGAATTTACAGGTATTTACAGGGTACTTCTTCGCATGGCCTATGGTTACGCTCGGGTCAAAGTATATCTGTGGTCGTTGCTTATTCTGATGCGGATTGGGCAGGATGCCCAGATAGTTGCCGCTCTACTACAGGTTATGCTATTTTTCTTGGTGATAATCTTGTTTCCTGGCGTTCCAAGAAGCAACCTACGGTTTCCAAGTCATCTACTGAGGCTGAGTATCGGGTTGTGGCTTACACCGTCCAAGACACCCTGTTTATCCGATCCCTGCTGTACGACATGGGGATTATTTTACCAAATCCTGTAAAATTATTTTGTGACAATGTTTCAGCATCTTATCTTGCAGTCAATCCTATTCAGCATGATCGCAGCAAGCATATCAAGATAGACTACCATTTTGTTCGTGAACGTGTTGCCCATGGGGATCTGACAGTCAAATACATTCCTACTCAATTTCAGCTAGCGGACATATTTACCAAAAATTTGTCTAGTCAGCGTTTTGAATTTTTACGTTCCAATCTGCACGTTATTTCCCCCGCACAGATTGAGGGGGTGTAATAGCGGACATAGTTAGGCCCATTTGTATTATATTATTAGTATAAATATGACGTGAGGGCTACCGGTGAGGTAAGCCATTATTCTCCACTTTTATTATTTCACACCTTCCAATCTATGTAATCAAATCTGAATATTGAATTCTGGTACGGCTCATTGGTAGGAAGAACCACACATGCTGCTGCATCCCTTGTAGCTGTAAACGTAAGGAAAAAACAAGTAAAGAGGATAAGATTGATCTAAATACTTGACATGTTGAATACAATGATATGAGATTATTTATCTTACAGACGATATAAGAGCCATTCTCAGCCAATCTTATAGCAACCCGCCTGTCATTTACCAAGAAAGAAAGCACAAATATGTTTTCAATGGTCTGGGCATAGGAAATCCTATTAAGGACAAGATTCTCAAGCTTGACACATTTCTTCTCTTTTATGGTCTCAAACATTGATGAAACATTCGTTTCCGTATTTGACTTCCACTCAGCAGTGCTATCAAGGAGCTGTAGAAAGAAAAAAGGGAATGCATGACGAAACCGATAATTGACTATATATTGATTGTTCAGCTAGAAAAGAAAACTATAGAAATGAAAGTAAATCTAGACATTTCTCTTAAAATCACTTGACTAAATGATCCCCAAGTCTTACTCAAAGAGGTGAGGTTTATGGCACACTTTGATAAGACATTCCCCATGGGTCAAATACAACACTATAAACTCTTATTATGTTGGCCTTTTAGAATCAAATATCAAGTCTTAATACGGTAATACACTTCTATATCAAACTCATATGAAATAGAAAGAAACGGGTTGCGAGGAAGAGAAAAAAAACCTTCACCGGGCGAACATAAGGAGTACATCTTGTTTTCTTAATCTCATTTCTGATCCCCCTATGCTTGATAACATAATTCAGTGCGTCAGGCTTGATCATACAATATACTGGTTCAAGCTTTATCTTATAACTCATTGGTCCAACCCTGAGAAAGAATGCCACCAATTCACTTACAATGTCAGAAAAGACAGTTTTGCTCCCCACTCTATAGAAACAACACACTCACATAAAATCTAAGAAGAAGGTGTTGACTTACATGGTCTTACAATCTGAATCATCCTTGAGAAAGGGTAAAGCAATTTCTTCCCAGCGTAGTATGGGCCCTGCATTCTTACCACGACCCCCTCTTCTTCCATAATGTTTAAGAAGATGGTAAACAAACCCTGAAGGTGTCACATTTCCTTTGAGATGCGACTTAACAGAATCCACCAAAGAGCCGGTAAGTCCAAGCACTGTTTCTGCATCAGCCACCTGTTCTCGCGGCCGTGTAACTGCCAAAAATGAGCAAAATTATGAATCTTGAAACAAAAGTCGTCTTGAAATTTGTTGTGGGTGTCAATCTCACAATCCAAACCTCACATGGAAAGTTTAAGAAAAGGGTGCACATTCAGATAATGCAGACTTTGAGGTGAAAGAAAAGTTCAGTTTATTTATAAAAATGTCATAAAGCTTGTCCCAATCATATAATTGAGATAAATATCTCTAGTTAATAAAAAGAGGATCACAGTCCATTCCTAAAGGCACAACCATTGATTCCATGTATCTCACCTTACAAATTCATACGGTGTGTGCTATATGCACAACCATTGATTTGGCTAATCTGGACGTACGTGAATAGTTTGTAGTTTGCACCGGAAGTCGGGTTTGTATGTGATCTTCCCCCCCCCCCCCCCTATATATATATATATATATATATATAGAGTGCTCTTCATGTCAGGCCGGCCTGACGGGCTGCCCCGTCCGGCCGAGCCCGTTTGGGCACCTTCCCGGTGGAATTTTTTGATGAATTTTTTTGAGCATGTTCCTCATCAAGTCTAGTTTGTCCATACCAAATTTCAGCTCAAAATTCGATCGGGAAGGTCGTCAAATGATTTTTGCAAGTTAACTGGTCCGGAAAATACATATTCCGGACCAGTTAACTTGCAAAAATCATATGACGACCTTCCCGATCGAATTTTGAGCTGAAATTTGGTATGGACAAACTAGACTTGATGAGGAACATGCTCAAAAAAATTTCATCAACAAATTCCACCGGGAAGGTGCCCAAACGGGCTCGGCCGGACGGGGCAGCCCGTCAGGCCGGCCTGACATGAACATTCCTCTATATATATATATATATATATATATATATATATATATATATATATATATATATATATATATATATATAGGGTAAGGTTCAAGTGAGAAGAACCCTTTAGGTGAGAAATGAGAATGAATCTCAGCCATTGGATTTTACTAAGTTGCAGTAAAAGACACTTGATGATGCACTGAAATATGCAATCTAGCACGGTGGCATTTCTGTAAATACTTCTGAAAAATTCGTATTAGACGTGTCTAGTGCAACATGAAGCTATTTCGGTGCAACGCCGTCAAATATTAGTGCAACATGAAACAGTTTTAGTGCAACATGTGCAAAATTTAAATATCACTGCAACATCAAATCATTTTAGTGCAACTTCGCGAATCTAATGGCTGAGATTCATTCTCATTTCTCACATTAGATGCATTTCTCACCTGAACCACAATATATATATATATATATATATATATATATATTTGAGGTTCGTGAAGCTAGCCCCCTAACAACTCACGCCCAATAGCCACTACTATCTTGCGGGATTCTTATCCCTCTGCCGAAGCCGGGAGGTGGACGCCACGCTAGATCAGTTTTTTCTTTCCTTCAACTTGTGTCGGGAAGGACATTCTCACGCCGGGGGGTATGCCAATTTGCAGCAAGTTCCGGCTTGAAACCAATTACTCCATCAACCAACATCAACAAAGTGGAGAAATTTATATGAAGTATTAATTTGAATTTGATTCATACACAACCTATTAGATGTTAAATCAAAGCAAAAGAATTTGCTTTCAATTTTAAAAGGGTTGAGCGTAACCTTTCAAAAAGAAGGGTTGTGGGTAAATTACAAGTGTTATGGGTGAGGTTGAAGATGGTCATGTAACTAGAGGTTGAAGAGCATGAGGCATGAAGGTGCTCCAGTCTGGTGGAAGAAGGGTCGACGTGGCCGGCTGTCGTTGGTTGAAGGTGGGCGGGAGCCGTCTATTGGTTGAACCGGCGGCCCGTAATGATGTGCTTTCAAATCGAGGCCCAGTCTTCGAGGCCCGGATGCCTATAAATACCCTAAGGCCAGACCTCACTTCCTTTGCGCATTCTTGAGATCATAGCGGAGCTCTGGCAATTTGACTTCTAGAGAGAGAAAGCTCACTTCGACTAAGCTCAGTATTCCGAGGTCAGTTCCTCTTCTGCTCCTTTCTCTCCTAGCTTTAGCGTTAGAGTATTTTAGGGAGCCCTCAGTCCCTTTCACTTCCCCTACTTCTATCTTCTGAACACCGAAGGATGTCGTCGGCAAGCGACTCCCAAGACATTTCTGTGGAGGCCCCGGTCCAGTCGGAGAGCTATTCTGAGGTGGAGTCCTCAAACGAACAATCCTCAGTTGGGAATGAAGCCGTTGTAGCCGAGGAAATCCAAGCCACCCTCCGGACGGAACTAGTAGCTGAAGAGTTCGAGCAGGTGGTGGAGGACGAGGAGATGGCCCTCGCAGTTCAAGTTGTTGAGGAGGAGGAGGAAAAGGAGCGGCAGAAGGTGACGGTCGCTGCGTTTCCCTCCCGCGGCGCTGGCGAAGCGAGCAGTTCCCGGCCCTTGGACCCGGAGCCCCTGAGCGTTTCCCCCGGCAGAAGAAAGAAGAAATTGAGGGTGGCACCGAAGAAGAAGCAGGCGGCTGTCAATGCCGGGAGACCCGTCGGCATTCCTGAGGGTCACTCCTACCTCAATACCGCTGCCCTCGCGGTAAAGACGAAGGTGACGGCTGCTGAGTACCAGGCGACGCAGTTCTTGGTAGGGCCTTCGGCACAGGTTATTGAACCGGGACCTAGAGATCTACTGTCCATTCCTCTGGAGGGCTGTTTCTCTATGCACCTGCTTTCGGTGGAGTTGGGCCTCAGATTCCCACTCCATCCCTTCGTCCTAGAATATTTGAGGTTCGTGAAGCTAGCCCCCTGCCAACTCACGCCCAATAGCCACTACTATCTTGCGGGATTCTTATCCCTCTGCCGAACCCGGGAGGTGGACGCCACGCTAGACCAGTCTTTTCTTTCCTTCAACTTGTGTCGGGAAGGACATTCTCACGCCGGGGGGTATGCCAATTTGCAGCAAGTTCCGGCTTGGAAGCTTTTCTCTGAGATCCCCTCCTCCCACAAAGATTGGAAGGAGAAGTTCTGTTAACTTTGGATGGCCGAGAAACCGTTCCCAAGGGGCCTGCGCGATCACTTCAAGAGGCACCCGAAGGTGGGTAATGCGGCCCTCGACAAGGCTGACAGGAAGCTCAGTGCCAAACCAGAGGGGTCCGACAAGGTCATTGCTATCAAGGACGCCACCCTCCCGGAGGATTTATACCTGCTAGGTTTCCGGCGATACCGCCTTATGGGGGAGAAAGACGAGAAGTGCCCCGAGATTGATCGAGGGTTCCAAAACGCCGGAGGTTGTTACCGAGGGCTCTTGTTATTAGTACATAGAAATTTTAATCCTTTTGCCCGACTCTGATTCTAACTCTTCCTTGTTTTTTGCAGGTGACCTCATGGACGTGCATGCCTTCGCGCGTCTATCCAAGAAACTGGCCAAAGTGCCAAAGAAGAAGGAGGCCCCCTCCCAGCAGAAGCCCGTGGATAAGTATTTTAGGGAGGCTGGGGCCTCCAAGACTTCAGAGGGTGAGGGGCCCTCCAAGGAAGCTGCTGTTGTTGACACCGGTGCTGAAGTCGGGGGCTCCCAGGTCGAGGGGCTCAAAAGAAAGAATGCCGGGAAGGGCGTCATGCCTCCGGATAACAGGAAGAAGAAGAAGAAGGCCGAGGGGACCAAGGATGCCCCCTTGGTGATCATTGAGGAACCCTCCCCCTTCCAGGCTTCAGAGTCCACCCCCCCTGGAGGATTTCGATGAGGGGGCCTGGCCTCAGGAAACTGTGCAGTTCTCCTTCAAGAAGGGGACTGCTATTATGCACGGCACCCTCGATCCGAGGGAATTTCTGAGGGGTGCCACACCTCCGTTGGATCGGTCCACCCTCGGCCGATTCGAAGACGAGGCCCTCGAAATCAAGGCCCTTCAGGCCTCAGTTTCTATAAGTTCTTGAATCCCCTGCAATTTTTCATCTTTGTGTCCTTTCCCTTTGCATGGTTTGACTTTGAGAGCCCCTTCGTGTCTTTGTAGGAAGGCGTGGCCCTCGGAGAATATGTCTTGAGGGTGGGGCAAATGCGCCTCCGGAAGGCGGAAGACGATGAGGCCCTTAAGAGGCTCGTCGCAAAGAACACTGAGGCCATCAGGAAGAGGCCCTCAGGCAGGCGGGGGAAAAGCTGGAGGCCGCTAAGGTGGAGGCTCGGGCCGAGGGGAGAGCTGACGCCGAGAAGGAAGCAGCCGAGGCCGCCAAACTAGCTGTCAGGGAAGCCGAGAAGGCCAAATCTGAGGCTGTTTCCAAAGCTAAGGAGGATGCAGTTGCTTCTTTCATGGCTGAAGGGTGGAAAGCCGAGGAGCGCAAGAACTGGGTGGCCTCGGTTATAAAGCAAGGCATCGATGGCTGGGTAGCAGGCCCCGGATCTGAATGGATGGCCTTGAAGGGTAAAAATTATTTCGACGGGGGTGAGTTCTTTACTCAACGTCTGATCTACCGGAAGCTCGCCGGCCACTTTGGTATCAACCCCTCCGAGTTTGATCCCTCAGCCTACGGTCTCCCCCCTCGGCAGCCAGATGTCAGGACCCCCCTTCCTCCCGGCGAAGAGAGGCATCAACTGGAAGATTCCGAGTTGATGAGGGAATACAACTTGGTTGATGATGAAGAGGAAATCGAGGACGACGCTGCCTCCAAAGCCAAGGAAGATGCGGCTGGAGGAGCTCAAGCCTGAATTTTTCTAAGTGTTGCATTTGTAATTACTTGTAGGTCATGGCCCCGGCCAACTGTAAACAAACATCTTTGTATTTGAATGTCTCGTTTTTTATGAATGAATGCGATGCCTCCGGGCTTTCGATTATTGATATCCTCTTGCTTTTTGAATTTGAATGTATGCCTTCGTTCCTTTCCTTTGTGTATGAGTGCATGTTTGTGGACTTAGAAAATTTCCCAAGTAAAACATCGCAGCATGCCTCCGGTTGTATTGTAGAGTCACCGGGGGCTCGTAGTTGTGGACTTAGAAAAAAAAAATTAAGTAAGATTCCATTGTAGCCCTCGGGTTGTAGGAGCAGCTTCCGGAGTCTAGCAATCGTTTGATGAATGTCTTTGCTCTCCTTCATAGATTTATCGAGGGCTTAAAATGAATTAGACTTGGAAAAATTTCTAAGTGAAATCACGCTTTAGGCCCTCAGCCATGGTGAGCCTTTGATTTGTGGCGTAGCCTTAGGCCCCCAATTGAGTAGTAGAAAGCTGCCTTCGGCTGGAAGCCTGCTGCCAACAGTGAAGTTAGCCAAATTTCCACAAAGTTTCAACAGATGTTGTAGTGACCCCTCGAATGTGAGAATGTTTTGATCCTCCGGTGTGTAGACCTGCCGAGGGGATCCAAGTTCATGGACTTGTGTTATTTTGAGATTTGTCACCGATAGACCTTGTGAATGGCCTCCGGTTTGATGAGTGTATTCCGAAGGGTTCCAAATTGTGGACTTAGAAATTTTTCATCATCAAATGAGCCAGGTAATCTTCCGCCTTTGACATGAAGCCTCCGGTTTGTGGTAGATGTAAATTTAACTCGCCTTTGACTTGAGTAGCTTTCGTCATGTAGCATAGTTGACTTCGATGTAAGAGCCTTTGGGAACATAATTCCGAAGTGTTGTTGAGCCTCCGGGGAGAATGGTATCCGGGGAGTTCCTTCCCCCCTACACATCTTTTTCTTTTCTTTTCTTTTTTTTTTAAATGATGTAGGAGGGGCATCTAGAAACTTGGTTTCTAGGAAAGGCTTGTCCTATATGGGAGGCAACGGAATAAACCGTTGGCTCCCCCTTCGGGAATGACCTTCCGATATCCCGAAGGGTTTGAGGGTCGTTTCCTCGGCACGAGACATCGTCTGTTGCCTGCTTCCCCTTGGGGGATAGCGCGGAAAGCGCCTCGGTTTTGAAAGTCGTCCCCTAAGAGAGCTTGATGGTACCATACTCTTCATTCTATTGAAATGTTCACACTCTAGATCACAACGTATTGAAACACACCTCACAAATCCCTATATCGTAGGGTACAACAGGTTCTAAGACTCGTGATTTACCAGAAACTAGTGTAATCTAATCCTTCCACTAATCTCTACTAATCTAACTTCTAAGAACCGGATACTATTAAAAAAATTCAATCACGTATACAGGCCTTAATGGCAGGTCATTCCAAAATTTTAAGAGATGAGACTCAATATTTTCTGATAATCAATGGTAAAAGAAATCATATTAGGACAATCTTGGTAAAATAAAGTGTACTAATTGTTTTATTTTCATTACTGAAAGACTGAAAAATTATAAGATGTGCTAGATCTCAGTACCTTTTCAAAAGATGTGCTTTAGCCTGTTCCTTCTATTCTTTATCTCCTAGCAATGTGCTTGAGAAAAATAGTACGAGAGATCTCTTCATGTATTTGAGCTAGCTAGTGCATTCTAAAAATGATTTATTTTAGAGATAATAGGAAAATTATCAACATTAAAAGTTTATTGCTGTTGTGGTGCTCATGTTTGGTTTCACGTTTTAATATTACTTTTTAAGTGTAATTTCTAAACAATTAAACTTCAGTTATTTATACTAATATGGATACTATAAGGGAAGGATTATCTTTATCCTCAATAAAATATCATAAATTAAAATAGAGACTTCATTCTAGGATACAGGAAGTGAAAATAGCTACTCCGTATGAAGTAGCTCATTACTCATTTACTCTGTATATAATATGTTTATAGTGGGTGGGCTTCAATCAAATGCCATCTTTCTTTTACATTAAAAACCCAATCATGATGTTATTTTAGATTGATCTAGTTAAGCCATACTTCATATCAAAATAGTACGAGTATAATTTTGTGTTTGAATTTTAAATAATAGTGTATTTTATTGTTCAACAAAATAACTTTTCTTTGTTGCAGCTTCGACAAAAGTTACAAAACTAATAGGAGTATTATTTAACTAGATCAAAAATTCAAAAGCGATAATAACCTAAGTACTTTCAGAGTTTCAGGATGGGAAGTGCAAAGAGCTTGCCCCTTTAAGTGCTCTATTAGAAACATACTCCGTATATTACTCCGCATTAGAAAAGATCGGTTATAAATTTATAATGAAGTCATATAATTATTCGGTAATAGTAAAATGCAAATACACAACTTGTTTATCAAATTAGACCAGATTTAAATGGCCCTGAAAAAAAAATTAAAAGCATCCTAAAATTAAATTAATTGCATCTAAGCCGCCAAATTTGAGTCTCTTTAGCTACCAAACCTATTTTATATTACCGCTTTTGTATGATACAGGAGAACATAAACGAATTACGCTTTGCAAACAAAGAAAATGGGTCAAAAACAAACATGATAGGCCAAAGCACTTCCAAGTTTCAACAAGCCAAGTATTAACCTTATCCTAGTTCTCACAATGAAGGGGTTTTTCCAAATATTGTGTGCTATATTCCCCAAATTTAGTATTCACTATACAAGTTGTGAGTCTTCAATGAGCCGCGGACACATCCCATTTAATAAATTAGAGCACAAAAAAAAAGCTGCTACCTGAAAAGTATCAGCCAAATAAAAGTTAGAGCACACAAAAGGCAATCTGCTGCGGAAAAACGACATTGGAGATATGGCCAGTCAAATGCCCCCAAACATTGTGTTTTTTATATATATTTTGGAGAAGTGTTTTTCAATAATTTATTTAACTGGTTTCCCGATTGAATTTTAAGCAGAAATTTGGTGGACATAATATAGATTTCAAGAAGAACAAGCTCAAAAATTTTATCAAAAAATTCCACCCGGAAGCACTCAAATGGAGATGGCCAGATGACGTCATTTTCATGTATGTTTTTCATGTATGCGAACTTCATTCCTGTGAGTTAGAATTTATTGAAACGGGAACCAAACTAGTCAAATATTTACAGTTAGAATAATAATGTAAAAGTTGTGTGGTTAAATCACGAAGATTGACGAAAAATCGGGACAGAGAGAGTATGACCGTTATCAAGATAATCCATAATTTTAAATGTCCACCCATACCAATTATATTTCTATACAGAAATTCTAAACGAATGTTTTATGTTTTATTAAATATTAATAATCACTACCAAGTAACTTAAAGGAGCCTTATTTCTTTGGTTATGTAGCCTAAGGAGATAAATTATTATAATATTATACGTGGTATACATTAAATGATTGGCAAACATAATATTACTCCGTAGTTAATGTCTGCATTGCTACATGAGACTTAGTAATCAAGTTAAGCTGTTAAGGCATTACTGCTCTCTATAAGAGCATCTCAAAATAACACGCCCCCCTTGTTTGGTTCAAAAGAGTGAAGGCATGCGAAAAAGAAATGGGGAGAGGAGAGGGGAAGAAGCTTTGAAAAATATACTATGGAGTACATATTAGGGAGTCCCGGAGTATTATGTTTGGTTCCAGAGAAGTAAAGAAGTAATATTTTCGAAAAAATGTAAAAAAAATATTTGATGTCTTTTGTTATTGATAAAAATAAAGTAATCTATTTGTGTACCAACAAAAATGTAAGCCAAATTTACTATAGCAAAAAAAAAAGTTGAAAAGCAAATCAAGAAAAAAGATCACTCCTCAAAATCCCCCTAAGGTTTGAAAGCAAATCAAGAAAAAAAGACCAATCCGTGAAAATCCCACAAAGGGGAGTGGAAGAATAAGAGAAGCTTGCGAGTACATAGATGATAGATAGATCCTCCACTTGTCCCCCCCCCCCCCTCCAACACCCCGAGCAAACACCTGAGTCCACTCCTAGTCTCCTACCCAACGGCCGACATATTCTCCATTCTCCAAATTCCTTTCAACCAAATGAAGGCTATGTGAAATGTCCTGTGCACACTTCACAAAGCATCATATATTCTAGAATACATTCTGATGTGCTTCTAACTGAAAATCCGAATTTCCAGTACCGCCAAATCCCTTCTCTCATATTTTTCTACTTGCCCCCAGAGGGTGAGCTTATAGGCCTACTGGCCTACTGCATAAATCAGCTTGTTTTTAACTCAAACTGTTAATGTCCTCAATTATTTACTCATCCGCTGATCATGGTGGCCTTCATAAAAAAAATGGCTAGAAAATCGCAAAATACATTACTCATTTACCTGAATCAGTTGGGTTTTACATGCGCTTCAACAATGTCATTGTCCTCCATCCCAAGGCTATCAGGAGTATCAGTGAGATTAACTTTGTCCCCATCAAAACGGAAGCTTATGTTTTGCAGGCTAAGTTTTGCTTTATCAGCATATATTTGGTAAAGCTTCTCGAACTTATCATCCTATGGACAAAAGAGATATTTTAGGTAAAAAAAAGTTATTATACACATTATATTTGAATGCATCTGGAGTCGGTGACATGCAAAAAGGAAATGACAATGTCTGAAGCCAAATGCAGTCGTACTGCATGGAACATGGCCTCAATGTTGCCACACACATTGTACATGTGAAATTCATCAAAGACATAATGTCCAATTGTTGGTTATTTTAGTTCTATGCCACTTTATAAAGCAAAAGTAACCTTTCAAGTTTATATTAGAGCCACTTCCTCTAGTTAGCAGGAGGAAGTGGGAAGATGATACCTTGAAAACACGATATTGTTTGGAGCCCTCGTTATCCTGAATACAGATAACTATTTTAGCTCTTTCACTCGAGGGTTTCATCTTCTGCTCTGCAATACTTTCTTGACTTGAATGCAATGAAGTGCTATTGCTATGATCTCTTTTTGCAGATTCTTCAACATCTCGTAGCACTTCCTTCGCAGATTCAGCTAAGGATGCTAGCTCCTTCTTTTTTAACCTATGAACACAGCCATCCATAATATTAACAGAGGGTGAGAGTAGAAGATTTAAACTGAGTTTATGATAAGGATCAGACCTGCGTTAAAGTAATCCAGCAACAATAATGGGAAAACGAGGGATTTACAGTAATTGGGAAGAGTTCGTATAACAAACAAGAGAGAGAACAGCGTCTGGCAGTTTTAAGAGATGCCTCTCTCCAAGTCCCAGCCCAACAAAAGCCAAAACCAGCCTACCTCATTTATTACAATAGTTGCTATTTATAGTATTCCCCTTCCCCACATACGAAAGGAGTGTTTGCAGTTGATTAAAAAAAGCACTTTTCAGCTTTTGGCTTAAAAAAAGTTAAAAAGAGTGTTTTCAAATGACAGCTTCTGCTTAAATTAATCACTTAAAAGCTAAAAGCTGGAAGCAGGTGGAAGGGTGCTTTAAACTGCTTTTCACTTTTTCTATTATACAAAAAGTACTTATTTTACCAAACACTACCAACTTTTACTTTTTCAGAATCACTTTTTCCTCAAACACTACCAACTTTTACTATTAATCACTTTTCCCCAAATCACTTTAAAAAATCACTTTTTTAAAGTTGAAGCAATTGCAAACACTCCCGAAATATAACATATCTTAGTTATTAGTCTTTTTCCTCCTTGAATAAACTCGGTCATAATAGTCAATGCTATTATTTGTATTGGGCTGACTTCCAAGATCCTTATCATCACTCCCCCCTGAAACTACCACCTTGCCCTCAAGGTGGAGGTCAGGAAATTGCTTCAGAAGCTGCTGTATCTCTTCCCAAGAATCCTCAAAATCTGGCAGATTCTCCCAATGCACCAACACCTCAGTCTGGCCGGCATCATTGATTCTGCTTGCCCTCACCACTTCTGGCTTGACCTGCATCTCCCATTCTTCTGACAAACACTTGGGCAAAAGCTGTATTGGTGTGGCAGAGGGTACTGCTTTCTTCAGGAGAGACAAATGAAAGACAGGGTGCACCTTACAATCCTCAGGCAGTTTCAGTTTGTACGCTACCGGGTTGATTTGCTCAATGACTTCAAAAGGTCCATAGAATCTAGGGCTCAATTTCTGATTCATCCTTTTAGCCAAAGTCTTGAGCTTGTAGGGCTGGATCTTTAGGTACACCCATTCACCCACCTTCAACTGAACATCCCTCCTCTTCTTGTCAGCAATTTGCTTCATCTGATTTTGGGCTTTGGCCAAATTATTCTTCAATTCACTTATCATTTCATTTCTGGCAGCTGTCATTCTATTAACCTCCTCCACCGCTGTCAAAGTGACATCTCCTTTAATCAAGACAGGTGGATCTTGTCCATACAATGCTTTATAAGGGCTGATCTTGGCAGACACATGATAATTTGTGTTGTACCAAAATTCAGCCCATGGTAACCACTGAGGCCACTGCCTTGGTTTAGTCCCCATCTGAGATAGGTTTCTATACACCTATTCACCACCTCAGTTTGACCATCCGTTTGGGGATGATATGATGTGTTGTATTTCAACTTGGTGCCCGCTAATTTGAACAACTCAGTCCAAAATGCACTGAGAAATACACTGTCTCTATCTCACACAATAGTCTTTGGAAACCCATGCAATCTGACCACCTCCTGAATGAACAAATCTGCCACACTTTTAGCATTGTAAGGGTGAGTCAATGCTATGAAATAACTTGGTTAACCTGTCCACCACCACCATAATATTATCCTTCCCTTGTGCCCTAGGCAGTCCCCCGATGAAATCCATGCTGAGATATGTCCATATGTGATGGGGTATAGGTAGAGGGTGAAGTAATCCTGCTGGGCTCAGGGTCTGATATTTGTTTCTTTGACACACCTCGCATTGTTGAACGTACTACTTTATATCTGTCCTCATTCCCTCCCAATAAAATAGAGATGAGATCCTCTTCATGATCTTAAAGTTCCCAGCATGCCCCCCAATAGCAGACTCATGGAACTCTTTGAGAATGCTATCAATCCTTACAGATTTCTTTGGAATCACCAGTCTCCCCTTGAAGTATAGAAGCCCTTGACTGACCTTGAAGTGAGGGATGGAATCAGGTTCGGTCATTAACTTCTGCAACATAGTTCTGTATTTGTCATCTTCCAACAATTCATCTTCCAGCCCTTCCCACTCTTGGCAGGTCACCACAGATAGAGAATAGAAATGACCCTTCCTAGAGAGGAGGGCATCTGCAGCCTTGTTCTCCACCCCGGGTTTGTACTTGATCACAAAATTAAACCCCAGCAGTTTGGCCACCCATTTCTGCTGATCTTCTCCCAAGATTCTCTGTTCAGTCAGGAATCTCAAACTCTTCTGATCTGTGTGTACTTCAAACCTCCTACCCAATAAATAAGGTCTCCATTTCTGTATAGCTAACACAATAGCCATCAACTCCCTCTCGTACACAGATTTGTTCTGATTCCTGTTTGATAAGGTCTTACTCATGTATGCCACAGGCCTCCCTTCCTGCATTAGAACAGCACCCACTCCTTTCCCAGATGCATCTGACTCAATCACAAAGGTTTGATTGAAATCAGGAATCTTCAGCACAGGCAATTGAGTCATTCTAAGCTTGAATTCATCAAAAGCTTTCTGAGCCTCCAAGTTCCAATTGAATCTATCCTTTTTGAGAAGATCATTCAAAGGTGAGGCTATTTTACTATAGCCTTTAACAAATTTTTTGTAGTACCCGGTGAGTCTCAGGAATCCCCTCAATCCCTTAGCATCCTTTGGGTATGGCCAGTTTGTCATGTCTTCTATTTTACTAGGGTCTGCTGCCACTCCTTCTTTAGAGATTATGTGCCCCAAATAAGCCAACTGTTTCTGCCCAAAAGAACACTTCTTCTCATTCAATACCAACTGATTAGATTCAAGCAACTGTAAAACCCTTTTAACATGCTCCCAATGCTCTTCTTCTGTCTTGCTATATATCAATATATCATCAAAGAAAACTAATACAAATTTTCTGAGGTAGGGTTTCAGGACCTTATTCATAAGACACTGAAAAGTAGAGGGTGCATTTGAGAGATCGAAAGGCATTACCAAATATTCATAATGACCCTCATGTGTCCTTATAGCTGTTTTGTGGATATCCTCTTCCCTCATCCTGATTTGATGATAGCCCGATTTCAAATCCAGTTTAGAGAATATTTGTGCCCTGTCCAGCTCATCCAACAACTCCTCATGATTGGGATGGGAAATTTATTGGGTACTGTGATTTGATTCAAGGCCCTATAGTCTCCACAAAATCTCCAGCCCCCGTCCTTCTTCTTGACCATCAACACTGGGCTACTATATGGGCTTGTACTGGGCCTGATGATTCCCCCATCCAACAGTTCCTGAATTACCCAAGGTTGTCACGGCGTCGACTAGGCGTCGCGGCGATGAAGAGGCATCGACTTGGGAGATCGACTCGCCAGAAGTTCACCAGTCGCGTATGGCGTCGCCAAGGCGTCGTCCTGGCGTGAACTTCTCGACTTGTGTCCGCCTATTTTAGCCAAGTCGAAAGTCGTCCGCAGGCCCAAAAGCATATTAAGGTTTAATTTTTTTTAGGAAACACATTTAATTAAGGTTTTAAGTTAAGGCGGTGACCTTCTAATTAAATACATAGCCCGAAGCCATCGATTAACTCACAAATCACAGAAGCAACGATTGACTTCAGAGGGAAGAAGAAGTCGCCGGTCAAGCCATAGCCATAGCCACCTCCCTGTCCGTCGTTGAAGGTTGAAGCATACGACCACCAGTTGAGTAACGATTTCTTATCTAATCATATTTATGATGAGCAATTTTTATCTATAAAAAATTGTAAGAAGCAGATAACTTCTGTACCGATAAGGTACAGAGTACAGAGTCTACAGACTGTCTTTGCCTCATACTCGTTTTAAAATAACATACTCGTTTTAAAAAACATTTTAATCTGTCAAATATTTTTCTATGTGATCGTTTTTCATCCACTTGGTAGTTCGAAACAAAAATAAAATTTTAGCACCGCAAATTGACTTCCTCATTCTTTGTAATAAAAACTGCAATTTGATTGTGAATTTGTGGTTTTTTATTATATATTTATATGTTTTTGTCAAGTTATTTATATTTTATAAAGTATGAAATATTTAAACCATTAATTTATTATATGTAAATATGTAATATACATATAATAGATATACTGAGCTCGTATTAGTTTAATAATAAACTATGAAATATTTAAACCATTAATTAATTATATGTTATCAAATTATAAACTATTAAACTATTTCAAAAAATATTTTATATACAATTAGTTAATTACGTATACATATAGTTCAACCTTTTGTTTGTATTAGTTCTTATTTGTTAGTTGGATAGTTAATTTTTCATTATTTTATTTTAAACCTTTTTTTATACACAATAGTTATGGCGGACAATGAAGGTGACACCGTGTATGATCCAGCTAATGATCCCGCTAGAAGAGCAAAATCTAATGATCCAGGATGGAATCATGGATTTTGGCCAGACATGAACAACAAAGACATAGTCCAATGTAGGCATTGTAATAAGCAAATGTCTTCTGGCATAAAGAGATTAAAACAACATCTAGCTGGCGGGTATGGAGATGTTGCTAAATGTCCTCATACGACAACAGAACTTATGACGGAGATGCGAGCATATTTAATGAGGAAATCCAGGAGTAAACCGATCCAGATTGAAGATGACGGCGATGAGGATGATGCTGAAGTACCTTTCACTCAAATAGATACTTCAACTTCTCAACCGAGTTCTGGGACAGCAACCAAGAGAAAAAATGCTGCTTCGCAATTCTTTAATGTCCCACCAAAAATGCCCAAACAAAACAAATCAATTGCCTCCATCATTCGCAAAACTCCCGAGGAGGTTGTTGATGAAAGACATGCGAAAGGCCCCACCCAAACTACACTAGAACAATGCACAAAAAGCAAGGAGGAGAAAGAGAGGGTCTTCAGGCACATTTCTGATTTTTTTTATGAAAACGGCATTCCCTTTAATGCAGCAAACTCCAGGAGTTATGAGATCATGGTGGAGTCGATTGGGCAGTTTGGACCAGGGCTTAAACCTCCTAGCTATCATGAGTTGCGTGTACCACTTCTTGAAAAAGCAAAGAAAAATACAGAGAAGCTCAGAGAAAAACATGAACTTGCTTGGAAGGAATACGGGTGCACGCTCATGTCTGATGGGTGGTCTGACCGAAAGAATCGACACTTGATTAATTTCCTTGTCAATAGTCCAGAAGGCACTTTTTTCCTAGACTCGGTTGATGCATCAGGTGAATCTCAAGATGCAACATTGCTGGCAGGTTTGCTTGAGAAAAAAATTGAAGAAGTTGGAAAAGACAAGGTAGTGCAAGTGGTGACAGACAACGGCTCTAACTATAAGGCTGCGGGAAAACTTCTAGAGCTCAAGATTCCCACGCTTTATTGGACTCCATGCGCTGCACATTGTTTGGATTTGATGTTGGAGGATATCGGTATATTAGCCGAGTTCAAGCCCCACATTGAAAAAGCAAGACGTGTGACTACTTTCATTTATCGGCACACGAGAATCCTCCATTCAGTGAGACAAAAGACGGGTGGGAAGGATCTTGTAAGACCTGGAGTTACTAGATTTGCAACAGCGTTTCTCACTTTGCAATCTCTATATAAACACAGAGAAGCATTGAGAAATCAATTTAGCGGTCTGGATTGGGGTAGATCTAAATTGGCTGCCACAGAAGCAGGAAAGAGGGTCAGTGAGATTGTGTTGTCTACTAGATTCTGGAGTGCAGTGGAAGACTGCATACGAGCTTCACAGCCGCTTTTGGTTGTCTTGAGGATAGTTGATGCTGATGAGCAACCAGCTATGCCAGAGCTTTCACTAGCCATGGATTGTGCCAAGAAAAAAATCAGTGAGTCATTTGAAAATAAGGCTAGAGTTTTGAGAAGCCTAGTTGGGATCATTGAGACACGATGGGAAGTCCAGATGGAGGTCAAATTATACGGGGCAGCTTTATTTTTAAATCCGTCTAAATATTTTGATCTCAAACAGACTGATCCCACATCAGCATCAAGGCAACGATCAATGTTTAACGATGTGCTTGAAAAGATGGTCACTGATGAAACATTGCAGGCCAAGATAAGTGATCAAGCGACAGATTATGACAAATTGAGAGCAAGTTTTGCAAAGCAACTCGCGATTAGGCAACAAAAATCTAAGAGTCCTCGTAAGTGATACTTTTTATATATTTGAAAATTAGTTTAAACTTTAAACATATTAAAAATTAATTAATATTTTATTTGTGATTAATTTAAAGTTGATTGGTGGGATGCTTTTGGTGGACTCGCTGTTGAGCTGCAATCGTTCGCAAAACGCATAGTTGGTCTCTGTTGTACCTCTTCTGGCTGTGAGCGTAATTGGAGCACTTTTGAGTTTGTAAGTAATAGACTTACAATTTTGAATATTAACTACAATTTTTAAATTACACAAGATTTTAACTAATTAAATCAAAACACTTATCAAATATGTTTTTAATCTTTATTTTAGATTCATACAAAAAGAAGAAACAGGTTGGAGCATAAGAGGTTGAATGACTTGGTTTTTATTCAATATAATCGGAAGATAGCGACCAGATTTCAGAAGCGGCGTGAAGAAGGAACAAACTTCAACCCTTTAATATATGAAGATTTCCAATGGAACAATGAATGGGTCAGCAATGACGTTGTTCATCTCGGTGATGATCTTCTTTGGAGTCAAGTTGATGAAGTTGTGGGTGCATCAAGCAATCTTCAGGGTCGTAATCTTCCTAGGACTAGTAGCTCTCGTGGAGAATCAGTTTATTCTCGACGCCGTGGTTCAAATTCTTCATTAAGGTTGATTGATGAAGACATGAACAACGAGGAAGAAAGTTTTCCAAATGATGATGAAGATGTTGAAGATGACTATGGCCAAACACCACCCACTCCTACTCATGATGATGATGATCAGGGCAATGAAGGCCGTAGAGATGATTTAGTCCTTGATGATTTTTGATAAATTAGTAGTTCGATCTTTACACTGCTTATTTGAGATATACATTTTTAATCTTAATTCCCATTAATAAACCTTGTTTTTAATTATTAATTGTGGATTTCAATTCTAAGTTATATGCGTTTTAGTTAGTAATATATTATACATAATATATAATTAAATATATAATTATATATGTAAATATATAATTATATATATAATATAATATATACATATAGGCGACTACTCGCCTAATTGTCGCCTAGGCGGGCGCCTTGTCGCCTAGGCGATATGGCGGTCAGCTGGCGCCGCGACTCGACTTACCGCCGTGACAAGCATGGAATTACCCTTTCCATCTCATTCTTAAGATACTGTGGGTATCTATAGGGTCTAATATTGGGAATAGTGGACCCCTCCTTGATAATAATAGTATGATCACAGTCCCTTTTTGGAGGTAATCCCTCCAAAGCCTTGAAAACATCTGGAAACTCCTCTTTAATTTTCTGGATCCACCCTCGATTAACTGGGTCATTCCGTATATACTTGAGTTCAGCTTGATACAGAGAATACCCTTCACCCTCCTTGTTAGTCACCTTAGCCAGGCTTTTCCATGAAACTTCAGTTCTGCTCAGCTTGGGATCCCCTCTCAACTCTCTGATCTGGCCATTCTGCATCCACTTAAGTGACAATTTATGGAAGTTGAACTCCACATTGCCAAGTCCAGCTAGCCACTCCATTCCTAGAACCATTTCAGTTCCTCCAAGCTCCAGAATGTAGAAATCATGGGTGATTATAATCTGCTGCAGCTGCACAGTTATGGCTTCACATCTTCCATCATTTCTAATCAGATCCCCATTCCCTATTTCCACCTTAAATTCAGGAATTTGTAAGATAGGAATTCCCACCTCTTTTACCACTCTAGGAGATATAAAATTGTGAGTTGCCCCACAATCAATGAGTACAACTATCTCTTTGCTTCCTTTGTGGCCCTGGATCACTCCCTTCACCTTGAAAATCCTGGGAGTAGCGATTCCCTCTTTACTCATCAAGGACAGTTGCATACTTGGAGGATCAAGGTCTTCATCTTCATGGATAGGTACTGGAGTGCTGCCCTTTTCCTCTTCCTCCTCTTCAGAGTCATCAAGCATAATGATTTGAAAATGCTTCATCTTACAGACGTGTCCTTTGCCCCACTGCTCCCCACATTTGAAACAGAGGCCTTTCCTGCTCAATTCTTGTAACTCAGCTTGTGACAGCCTGTGAGTTCCTCTCAGTCCCACTCCTTTATTAACTGCTTCAGTACTCTTCTCTGTAATGGATTTCTCAGGTCCGGACTGGTTAGCCAAGGTGGTTTTCCATCTGTGTTCATTCAACCATCTTTGATGCTGTGAAGGAACACTCCCTTTTTCCTTGGATCCTCTTCTATCCTCTTCCCTGTACTTGTTGGAACTGAGGATACTGTTACTCTCCTTTATCCTCAAAACTTTATTCATTATCTCTGTCAAGGTTCTTGCAGGATTTTTCTTCAATTCGGCCTTAACTTCTGCTTTCAATCCCTTCATAAAAATTCCTTTGAGTATTTGTACATCAGTGTGTTTCAGCGGGGCTGCTATCAGCTAAAATTCATCTCTGTATTCCATTACACTCCCCGTTTGTTTTCTATTCAACAATGGACCATATGGATCCTGATCTAGTCCAGGTTCAAATCTCTGCAGCAAAGCTTCCTTAAACAGTTCCCAGCTCCTAACATTAGCATGCTCCTCCTACCATTGATACCAATTTAAGGCCCTTCCTTCCATAGAGAGAGTCACCAACTCAAGTTTATCATCATCCTCAATTCGGTTCAGCTTAAAAAATCGTTCCACCTTAATAGTCCATCCATAAGCATCATTTCCATTAAAAAGTGGTAAATTTACTTTCCTTCCCGATTTCTCAATCCAGTTACGATGATCATCATTGTGCCTATTGGAAGTTGATCGATGATTACCTGATGAGGAGCTGGAGTCGCTACTCCCCTGTCTCGCACTGTGTTTGGATGTGGTTGATCGACTACGAGAGTGATGATTGAGCTTTTTCATCATCAACTCACAAAGTATCTCCATATCTCGCCTCGCCTCCTCGCTCCTGACTCTGCCTTCTTCGTTTATGATTCTAGCCTCTTCGCGATTCCTCGCCAGTTCTCGCTCCATCGCCGCAGACTGCCTGGCCAATTCCCGTTCCACATTTTCCATTCTTCCTTCCATCGCACGTCGCGTAGCAACCATACACAGGTACCTCGATCGAGGCTCTGATACCAATGATAAGGATCAGACCTGCGTTAAAGTAATCCAGCAACAATAATGGGAAAACGAGGGATTTACAGTAATTGGGAAGAGTTCGTATAACAAACAAGAGAGAGAACAACGTCTGGCAGTTTTAAGAGATGCCTCTCTCCAAGTCCCAGCCTAACAAAAGCCAAAACCAGCCTACCTCATTTATTACAATAGTTGCTATTTATAGTATTCCCCTTCCCCGCATACGAAATATAACATATCTTAGTTATTAGTCTTTTTCCTCGAATAAACTCGGTCATAATAGTCAATGCTATTATTTGTATTGGGCTGACTTCCAAGATCCTTATCAGTTTATAAAGAGGATTGAAAACAAACCTGGAAGTAGCAAATAATCATTGAGTCAACAGTTTATAAATAATATTGAAACAGGTAGACTATAAAATGAGTAATAGGTAGTTCCTTCAAAAGTATATAAGAGCATCTCCAATGCTAAAACATGAACGGTGCATACGTGGCATGAGAGATAGCCAATTAAAAAATAATAAATAGAATATCTCTCTCCTTATTTGAAGGATCTTGTATCATTTTGGTAAGGTTTTCTTCACAATGTCAAGCACAATGTCTAGATGTAGACATTGTGCTTGACATTGCAGATGAAAATTTACCAAAAACACATAAAACCGTAGAAAAAATGAGAGAAAAATGTCATAAATTTAATTTTTGTGTCTATCTCTCTCATGCCACATGTGCACCGTGCACATTGTAGCATTGGAGATGCTCTAAGTCATTTTACTGATTCTAGCATATTTGAAGAATAGGAATACCTGGGTCCAATTTCATCTAACTTGAACATTCAGCTTCCAAAAACCAATCAAGTGAGAATAGAAATTTATCATAAAATAAAAGAAAGAAGCCTTGATGATATTTCAAAAACTGTTATTTCCTCACATAGTCACATGAGAAGTTAGAAGTTGATATAAACATCCAAGGGGAAACTCAAAGAAATACTCATTTGGAAATAGTTTCATCAATCATGAAGCTAAGTAAAATAAGGTGCCCTCAGATAGTCAGATACTCACATGTCACATTATCGGAACCACTCCATAGATACCAATGAGCAACTTAGTGACTTGGGTGTCCAGACATATTGCTACGGTTGCAAAACTAGTAATACATGCAGGAAAAAACTGTAGGCTTGTAGCACTACTGCACCTCTGGATATTAATGCACCCTCAATATTGTAAAATTGACTTATTGACCATAATGAGCATGCATAGTATTATAATAATACACTCATTTTGCATTTTAATCCTCATAAAAGGAGTTTTATTTCACCAAGGCAAACCTTTCTAATTTTGATAGGGTATAACAAATACCCCTTCTGTCCCTTAAAAAGTTCCTCTTTCCTAATTCATACTTCTCAAATTAATGCTCCTCTTTATGTGGTTCAACTCTGCCTCTCTCATCTGAATGGATTTACATAATTTCAATGTTCTTAATAAGCATGTCAAGTCGAAGAGAGGGACATTTCTAGGAATGGATGGAGTATAAGTTTATCAATAACACTCGTTTACCGCTTAATATGCAGGTTTAACTGAAATGATCAAATCAGCATGCATCGAACTCCTTTTAATGAAAATATAACTACTGAATTCAGTGGGAAATTAGCTGCATTTTTTGAAACACGCCTCTCCTTAGACACAAAAAATGAATGTTGTAAGTCTTTGTTTTCCCTATTTTGAGTGGGGGAGGGGGAAAGGGGAAACATAGGTAATACCGTCATAATATGTACTGCATAATCATTAGGAAGTCAGACCTCTATGAGATCATATTATGATTATTGCCTTTTTGCCACACAATAAACTTTTCATTGCCTCCATTTATGTTTGGCCATTCGACTAAGCATGTAAATATGGAAAGAGAATATCAGTACAAGTTTGACCTTTTGAAGTGTGACACTCAAACACAAGTATACCTCAAACAGAAAATAGAGCAAGTTACCAATCCCACGTCATTAGTGCTTTTTAAGAACACATTTTGTAAAACATTAGGCATCTTATTGCGGTTGTACCTTATTTCTTTTATGGTTGCATTCTCGCAATGCGTTTTAGTATTAGCTGAAACCATTGGTGGGGGGCGCAGCCATTCTTCATCATCATTTCCATCACAATCCATTACTTGAATTACATCTTTCTTTTCCTGCTTTTCTCCATTCTAATATCAAATACCATAAATACATGAGATGGTATAATCCAAATAGTCAAATACCATTCTAATATCACACACATAGTCAAATTGGAAAAGAAGATAGGAATAATCCAAATTCATAAAGAATTGAAGCTTCTTACGTCAGAACCGCCAGTTTTCGGCCTTTTTGAATCAGCTACTGGCGAAGATTGTGGGCTGTCATCTTCCAAATTAAGAAAGGAAAAGGAATCTGTCAACAGTCATAAACAAACACATACACACACCCCATTGACATGAATACAGGAGAGAGAGCGCGTACCATCGAGGCAAACGACATTGAAAGGTTGCACGCGACGGTAATCGAAGAGGGGTTCGAGTTCATCAGCGGAGTCGTCCTGTAATGTGGAGCCAAATTTTGAATTCACAACGAAATGAAAAACCACTAAGATGATAGGTTTATGAATAAAACGGCCATAATTGCAGCTAAAACAGGGAGAGTCGTACCATGGGTAAACTTCTGTGCTCCCTCCACCAGTCTGTGTCTATCTGTGCGGGAGAAGGATTGTGGATGTTTGGCTTGTTCTATAAGATTTGAACTTTCTTTTGCGACGGATAGGTGACCATGAACAATTTTCCCATTTTTTTGGAACTTTGGCATGGGTGATATTCAAATTTATTGACAAATTTCACAAGGATTGTGGATGATAATTAAATAAATAATTTACAAAATATTATTAGGTTAAAAATAATTTCCTAAATATTGTCGCATTAATATGGGTAAGGAGAGCCGTGGCTTGAACTTGAAGTGGCTTTATCAAATTTAAGGCTATGTTTAAAAAACCGACCCGACCCGGCCGGGTTGACCCGGAACCCGGTGACCCGGACAAAAATCCGGTTCGATTTCTTCAAAACCCGAAAATGGTCAAAAACCGGAAAAACCCGGCTGACCCGAAAAAATACGATCCGGACCCGACCCGAGCCAAGAAACCCGAAAAACCCGGGAAAACCCGGTTTTCGGTCTTTTCCAAAAAAAAAAAGTAATTTCTTTTTTAATTTTAATTCATTTTTTAAACCAATAAAATTGCAATTTCAATTCCCTAAAAAGAAAAACTATGTAATATATTTATATATTTATTTAAGAATGAAAATCATGCCAAATTATAATATAAATGTACAATACAAATAAAAATATATAATGAGAGTGTATATAATTATATGTTTATTATTATTATATAGACGTATAATCGTTGACCGGTTTTCTGGCTTTGACCGGGTTGACCCTCTGGGTCCGGGTTGACCCGTGACCCAGTCACATGACCGGGTCGCTCACCGGTCCGGTTTTTACAACATAGATTTAAGGTAAGTCACGAAAGTAAGCAATGCCAAAGTAAAAAGTAATGGTCCCAACCAAATTAAAAATCCTCTCTTTTCGTTGAAGTGTTATAAGTTTTTTATTTGTATTCTGATTGTTACAAAATGTATATCAAAATTCATAACTTTTTTTATCTTTCATATGACACCAATAGTAAATACTCCCTCCGTCCCAATATAAAAGGCACATTTGCGTTTGGGGACTTTTTAAGGGTGAACACTGTTTGAACATTGTTTGGCACTGTTTAGACACTGTTTGGCACTGTTTGGCACTGTTTGACACTGTTTTGTTTGCCAAAAAGGGAAATGTGCCTTTTATATTGGGACGGACCGAAAAGGAAAGTGTGCCTTTTATATTGGGACAGAGGGAGTATATAAAATCAAAAACTAATTTAATACTTTAAAAATTATTATGTATCTGTTTTTAAAGTGTTATATATTTTTTATTTGTATTCCGATTATTACAAAAAATATATCAAAATTTCCTAAAATATATATGTTTAACATTATGTTAAACAATATCTCTTTTGTAAGACTTTTTGTGGGTATTATGTACCTCTAATGTAAAAAAATAATGTTAAATAATATTAAACATACCTCTTTTGTAAGACTTTTTGTAAGTATTATGTACCTCAAATGTAAGGAAAATTGGTTGTAAATGGGACTAAAAAAGACCGGATATGCTCACATGGGGGTGCTTTTGTTCCTGTTCTTGAATAGGACCACATTTCCGTATTATTCCCGTTTTACCCTTAATTATTTGTCCGCTCCACTCAAGTTCCAAGACCCCTTTTCTTTTTCTCTTCATTTTCTATTTGTTTCGCAGGTCAGTGCTCAACGACTCCCAGGCAACGAACGGCAAAGTCATGGACGACGGTGGGATGATGAATTGAAAGCAACCGGAAAATTCCATGAACGGCGGTGAGCTGTTGCCCACAGGATGACTGCAAAAGTCCGACAAAGCAGGTTCTTGCTTCATCTTTTCGTGGCAGGAATACCGGAATAGAGCTCAGAGCTCTGTGTGGTATTTGGCTGTTAACAAATTCCAAATTTAATCTGAAAATGCCATCAAAATGGCATTCTTACACTTCAAAAACTCCATAATTTGTTGTGAAAATGCCATTTGGATGGCATTCTGGATTCATGTTTGGCATTTTGATAAAAATGTTGGCATAAGCAACAGGATCTGTCAGATCTACATCGGCGGAGGTTGGATCTCTAACGGCGGAGGTCGGGTCTAATCTGGCGACGGCCAAATCTACAAGGCCGGCAGCTGGCAGCCAGGGGCGGCCAGATCTGGTCGGATCTATAGTGACGATGGCAAGATCTGCGGCGACAACGACCAGATCCTCAGCGGCAGTGACCAGATCTGCATCGGCGACCAGTTCGGCAGTGGCGGCGGTGGCCGACGACGACTGGCGACCAGACGTGGCATGGTGGTGAGGAGTGGGATTTAATTTCATACTCCCTCCCAATATAATATAAGTATACACGTTTATGTAATTAAACTTTTTTTAGAAACAATCATTCATCACACAATTAGTACTTCATTGATAAAATTATACTTCGTATTAAATAAAGAATGGATCAAGCATGTAATAGAATTAATAAGGTAGTTATTATAAGATAACTGTGAACTTATAGACATGTAACTTTAAGGTACAAATGTACAAATGCACAAGTATTATAATTTATAATTAAGAGCATATTACTCCCCAACTTTTATGGGACAAAAATATGACTCCTTTTAAAATTAACACAAAAGTTACCATCCCGCTTCTCCCTCCCATCCAAACAGCTCCCACTCTCCGAGCTTCTCGGTTCCGTCCAAACAGCTCCCACTCTACGAGCTTCTCTCTTCCGTCCAAACAGCTCCCTCTATGCGAGCTTCTTCCGTCGATCTCTCTTCCCACGCCCGTAGCAACATTTAGCAATCGATCTTCCTTCAGCACAGGGTCCGAAGGCTTCTCCCTTCGCATGGCCATGGCGCCATCTTCTTCGACGCTCCAATTGCCGGTCCTCCTCCCTATTGCACCTCGTCGGAAGTCCTCGGGCTTCTCTCTTCGCACAGCCATGGTGCTATCTTCTTTGATGATCCAAGCTGTCGGGCCTCCTCTTTGCTGCATCTCTTTGGAAGTTCGTCGATTCGCAAGTTTGAGATCTAAGTTGATTTTCAGATCTAAGTTCCACAGGGGCGAGGATGGAAGGTAAGGCGATGCTTGAAGGTCTGTGGTGCGGCGTTGTTGGGGGGTTATGGTGCGGCGTGGTTGGAGTGGGGCTGTGGGGCAAGGGTGCGTCGTTGCTGGGCGGGGTTGTGGGGGTGTTGTGGGGCTGTGGAGAAGAGACAGGCCATGGAGATGGGATGGGGGAGCTGGTGGTCAGGATGGGGGAGCTGGTGGTCAGGATGGGGACTGGGGAGGGGGTTGGGGAGGTGATTGGGGCTGAGGAGGGGGTGGATGCTAGGGAGGTGGGTGGGGGCTAGGGCATGGGGTTGGAGCGTGGTGGTGCCAGAGGGTGACGCAGGGGACGGTGTTGGATGAGGCAAGTTGGGTTGGGTGAGGAGGGGTATGGGGTTACGTTATGGATGTTGGGGCGACTGTTCGATGGGCAGGTAAGGTGGTGCGGCGGTGACTGGTCGGGGCTGAAGGTACGAACTAGGGTTGCAGACTGGCTTTTGGGTGTGGGGATGGTGGCCGGTGTTGCTGTTCGGCTAGGTGTGGGGATGGTGGTTGATGTTGCTGAGCGGCGGTGGCAGCGTCACTGTTGCCGGAACCATTGTGTCATTGTCGCGGCGCCGATGAAGGGTTGTGTCACTATGGTGGGGTCACCAGTGACAGTGTCACTGCGGCCGGTGGGCGGGCGATAGACACTGTGGAATAGAGTCACTATGATGTTGTCACTGTAAAATTGTCTTAGTGGTGTCACAACAAATGCCACTGCAAATGTCATTGCAGCAACGTTACACCGTTACTGTAGCACCGTTACTTTCAGTCACTTTTTTGTCAAAAATAAATAAATGTCACTTTTTTGTCAATCATCCATATATTGGTAATATTAAGGTCAAAACCCTAGTAATTGTGAACTTTTTATTAATTATTACCTATTTATCAAGATAAAATTGCTTCATTTTAAAGTAGTTAGTCAAGTTAGGTAGTTCAAATATTTCAAATGAGGTAAAAAAAATAAAACTATCAATGGTTATTTTAAACTATTTTAAAGTTTTTAAAAAGAAAAACCAAACAAAACATTCAAAAATCCTATAGAAAAATACACACATATATACATGCGTATTACTCCCTCCGTATTTTAATGTTTGCTAAACTTTCCATTTTAGGATGTATTTAAAAGTTTGATACACTTCCACTTTTGGTAAGTTTACCCTTTAGAAAAGACTCAATTACCCTCACTTTTCCTACTTTTTATCTTCTCTTTCATACTTTTACACATTCTCTCCTACTTTTTATACACTATTCATTACTCTTACTACTTTACTCCTTAAATAATGTATCAAACCTAATGTAAAATTCTTAAAAATATGGAGGGAGTATTAGACTAGACTCTAGAGTAGACTAGGAAACTTCAGTTCAATTGAAAATATCCTAAATTAAATACCCCTAATCACAAATCCTCAATTACTTTGGTGTACTTTTCCTTTATTAGTATTATTGTTATTATTACTACTACTACTATAAGAGAAAATAGAAAATAGAAATGCCTTTTGAGTTGGTCATTGACTTAGGAAGTCAATTTTAAATTTTTAAACTGATCCATATAGTACATACAATTGAAGCAACAAGGCCATCCGGCATCAATGCATCCTCAAACACTCACTATATGATTATTATAGGAGCTAAACAATGAAAAGGTGATAATAGAGAAAAGGAGGGAAGTTTACTTATGGTTCAACTAATGGAAAAGGGAGGAAATGGTTACAGAATGTTGCAACTAAAAGTGATAATTCTTACCTAACTAAATATTTACAAGAAGCAAGTCCATCCTTACATGGAAAGTTTGACCTGACCGAGTCAAAGGTTGTTTCTCTGTATCCTGTTGCCACACTCCAAAATATGAAGTGGATCAATGGTTGGCTGGTTTGCAACTCGCAATGCTAAGCACTGCGACGTATTTTGTCCATTTGCAGATGACCGAGTTCGTGAATTACTTCTAAACTCTTCCACAGCTCGGGAGAACGCATAAGGTGTACAACCTTATATAACATAATAACAAATACCAATTATTATTATGCAAATGGAATAAAATGGCATATAAAAAGGTGTCTGGTCTTCTAATAAGAACCAGAGGAATAATAGTATTACATGAATGGATTGTGTAGCAGATGGAAAGAGATAGACTGTACCTTGAGAGTGATATGGGGGCGGGAAAAATTGCAGATAGCAGAATGCTGCCACTACAAGACCTGAAATTAAGGGTTATAATATAATAATAGAGTAAAGAAGATGCAAGCATACTTGAGTTTAGTGTTCAATTAATGTCTGTGGGAAACAAACCTAAGAGGGCCCCAGCAAACACATCTTGCCAATGATGCCAGTAGTCATCCACACGAGAAACGCCGACAAGAGATGCTACAAGAAGAGGAAGAAAAATGATGCATAGCTTCGCCACATGTCCTCTACGATCAAAAGCTTTAATTTTCCCTGCTAAATACATTGATAGGAAACCTAGGCCAGCAAATGACCCTGCAGAAGACAAAACCCCCATTTTCTGCCATGAAATAAAACTCTTTGTGATATAATACTGTGCCAACCCATAGGATTGAACATCAAATTTTAATATATACAACAAGAGTATTATGATCAGTGCGCATATGTGTGTGTGTTCAGTTTTGTAAGGTACAACTATCATAAATTATAGCAATATTTTAATAGCCTTAAAGACAAAAAGAGATGCAAACATAGAAAAGAACAGTCATACATTATGAAAACCGAAGGCAACATACATGGGAATGAAAAATAAGAAACATGGTATTCTTTTCTTTCACCCATTCATGAAACAATTTTCCATACAATCTCAGAGACATCTTTGAAAGATCAAAACAAATTAAAAAAAAAAACTTACATGAAGTGTGACCACTTGGAAAACTCTTATGCCCTTCTTTTATGTCACTTTCTTTACCATGGCATACTACATTGCCCCAACGATCATAAAGCTGAAAGAATTACATAGAGATCCAATAAGGCAAAAGTAACAACTAATCATCTTCTTCTTCTTCTTTTGAAAAGTAAATAACAACTAATCTCGCTTTTCACTGTTTAAAACCAAAAACGAATCATGCAGATAAATAAGTCTCATGCATTAGTTATTAACTTATTACGGAGTAGTATTTACTCATCATCATCTCCACATTAAACGAAGTATTTTCACATTGGTCAGAAATTAAAATATAATCCCTAATCAAGTGAACCTAGTTTTTTTAAAATGATGTAGAAAAAATAAGCAGTTTTGACACTCATTGTAGTGTGAATGTATAAGAGAATTAAATAAGTCTTCTGAATTCTTACATCCCGTCCGTCTGGAAAGCAACGCCAGAAAAAGTCAGGTCGAGGGCGGCCAACTGCATTTTTTATTGCATCCGTCATGACGGCAGTTATTAGTATAGCAAATAAAAGTCCTGCAATTTCATGTGTTAGCAAACTATGAGAAACTACAGAAATCTTTAGTCCAATATTTGCAGAATCTCATTTCACTGTCACGTTAAGAATTTGTGAACAACTATTAGATTTAGTAACTTTCTATAACAACTTCACTACAAAAATAAATTACCTAGTATACTGTGGTGTAGATCATAGACATCCTTCCTTCGAAGGTAGAAGAAAATGAAGATCACAATAGGCAAAAGAATTGCAATGATCTGTTCATTGACACACATTATTGAAAAAGAAAACCTTAACATACAATAAATGCATTGCACATCGTTGCAAAATTGAAGTACATGTGCTCTTTGAATTAGAATCTTGACTTCCATTTAATCATTTTATTTTTACTTTAGAGTTTAAAGACTTACCCGGATCTAATTACTTGCTTGAACTCAACAGTATTTTATAGTATAATAAGACTTGAGTTCCATCTTAAATCCCAAACTTTAGGAAGAATTATTAAGGTTTGGGTATTATATTACAAAAAGGTCAACCTAATAGAAATAATTAAACTGTATATGTTGGTTTGTATCTATATACTTACTTGGCATGTGTAGATAGCTTAACATGTTTCTATTAGATGGTCGCTCGTTGGAGTTGATCAATCTTGAAATTGCACTTTTTTAGTCTTAATCGCATTGACTAGTCATTTGAGTTTAATTGGCTCGAATAGCGTATTAAGTTTTTTGGTTCTATCTCAAGTTCAAATATGAGTAGCCTAACGCCTTATATGTTGGTTTGTTTCTTTATCTTGCCCCATATCAGATAGCTTAACAAGAATAACTTAAAGCACTGTACAATACTATGAAGCACGGAAACTCTCAAGAAAAAGTATGTTTTTGTTTCGGAATCTCTAAGGAAACTCTCCAAACAGTAATTTTTTTAATTAAAAGATGATGTTTCCTGTTTCCTATTTCCCCATGCTTCCCACATTTCCGTGCAACATAGGAACAATATGATGCTTGTATTTTTATATTCTTCTTATGTGGGCTAGCATAGCACCTTAGTCCCATTCACATAGCAAGCCCTTGATGATGACATACTTAAGGCTACAAATAGCTACAACAGAGCGTTCATAATAGTGGAACCTGGAAAGTAACTACTTATCATGAAAATGTGGAAGTATTAACTTACAGGAACTGCCCAAACAGGGACAGTGTTCTCTTTCATGGGGTATTTGAGATCCGACATCATGTCAGCACCTACAAAACGATAGAATGGACCTATCATGTAGAGGATGACCTCCAAGAGCAGGAGGAAGAGGAGAATGAGCCAGTCTAGTTTGTGATCCCATGCAACTGTTGAACCATGGGACTTAATTGTGTGTGGGCATCCTGGCTCCACCTCCATTGCGGTACCCTGCTCAGTTCAATTTTTAACAAATTGAGAATTCTAAGGTTCATTTGGATCCCAGGAAATTCTAGGGAAACAAAATAATAATAACGAAAGTAGATAGAGATACTGGGGGAATTAAATTTTGGGATCAAACTCAACATTACAATTATAGATATTTTATATGAACTCATTTTATTTTTATATTTCTGTCTATATTACATAAAGACTTGAACTTAAATTTATGTAAGAACTTAAAAAGTTCTTACCACATTTGATTTTCCTTCGTATTATCCTGGGTAATTGTGTAAAACCAAACACTAAAAATTGCTTAACATTTTTCTTTTTCCCTACGATTTTTTCACTGTAGATGCATAGCTCTATGAGAAATAGAAAAACCACATCAAGTGCAATTCATGCATTGATCCAAAAGTCCAAAACAAGAAATCTAAAGTGCCTTCCATAAAAAGGTCATGTCTTTCCACATCTTATGAATTACTAATCTACATTTCCCCCCGTTGATTTGTTGGTTTAAATTCATCATAAAATCACTTGACTTTATTTAATTGGAGTTATACTAACTACTGACACTGTTTTTGGACAAAATTTTATTTTGAAATGAAGGCTCTTTTTATTTTGTGGGTGGGGGGAAGGTTAATGCTTCATATACCAGCAATGATTCTTGGGATTCCAAATTTATTATGGGCACTACACATTCTTCCTAGTATAATTTCAGCAGTAACAAAAAAGACTCTCCAGCACCATCAGCAAGTACAGCATAACACCCCAACATTAAAGATCCATCTGGTTCACAATTCACACACAAGGTTACCAACAAATTTAATGAAAACTGTTCATATTCTTTAGTTTTCTTGGATCTAAACACACCATTAGCCCACTTCTGCAGAACTGGAAAAGTTAATTCTCTCTAAATCAAGCACACAAGCTTAGTGGAACCAACCAATATCTTTCAGAGAACTACAGAAAAATATGGGGTGAGCGAGATACAAGAATGGAAATGCTATACAAAAAGGCAATTAATTTATTTAGAGTGATTTAGAAAAGCCAAACATAAATTGTACGGAGTATATACAACAGAGAATGAAAGGACAAAAAAACCTGAAACACATTACTGAAATTGGGCATCTTGTTCCTCCAAGCCATATGAACAGTGTGCTGAATCTTTGGTCCTCTGAGCAAAGCCTACACAAGGAATCTTCAGAGTCCAAATAACCAAAAGAAAAGGGAACTACTTAAAGAATGGGAGAGATGTATACAATGCTTACTTTTTCAATTTTGAACTACTTCAAAGATGGTTAAAGATTAGGGTTTTAAACTACATGATTACACCTTATCTTAAAAGGTACCAAAGTTTTTTCAACTAGTGAAGAAAATAAGTGGTTTAGAGCCAAGGAACTGTTTGATTAACTATGGAGTATGGACCCCTACAAATTATCAACGAGACAGATAGAGAGACAAAGTGGTTGAGCCAGTGGGGTTCTCTCGTTTTTTTGAATGATGAAAATGATCCGGAGTTAATAAAAACATTAATGAATATGGAAACAAAAATGGGGAAAATTGGAAATTTTGAAATTTTAAAAGAGAAAATTGGGTGTATGTACACACTTTAATAGGTAACTTTAAGTTAATATCATAAGTTAGTAAAAATAAGCTAAATAGCCTTTAAGGAAATTCACGGTCACGTTAGAGTCCTTACGGCAGTTTCTTCTCTCTAACTACCGCGCTAAATCCGCTGCTTTCTTCCATTACAGATCACACCTCTATGGAGAAGGCACGATTGACTCATAATTCTGATTTTCATATCAGTAACAACATAACCCATAACCCTAGAACAAGGTCGTCGTATTCGATCTCATACTCAAATAATATTGAAATTTGGAATGGATTTGCTTTAATATTTGGACTATTGTCTCTAGCCTGGGGCTACGATCTTCTATACTCATGATTAGAAAAGGTATAACACAAAAATATATACTCCTTGATATACTTGATCGATGATAAATTCATAAAAGTGGAGTTATAGTGCTATTTGAAAAAATTAACTTGAATTCTGGCAATAAATGGAGTTATAGTGCTTTGAAAAAGTTACAAGTATCTTTCTTTTCGAATCTATGATAGTAATAAAAGAGACATCTGGTTGTTTCTACGCCATTCTCCAAACTTGAACATAGAAAATTTATTTGCAATGCAATACAAAGTTTAATATGTTTTCCGTCCTGGTATATGACTGTAACTAACTATAATTAGGAATGGAAGATAGATACGGAGTACTTAGCAAAAGTGTTCCGGCTTTATATTAATAATAAAAGTGTCATATACTTCATTAAATAAAATAGATGCTACTAACTTTACTGGACCTATTTTTTATGGTCATATAGCCATTTTCTTTAAAATTGTATAATGTTTCATTAACGTTAATTAATAGTGACAGTTAAATCAATATCACGGTGACACGATGTCGTCTGCACTCGGCAACCGTATTTTTACGCAAAACTTTACCAACAAAACCACTCAAAGTATCCTCCAATCATCCCATAGGTAAAGTCCCCTACTCTCGTGATCTGGTCCGCTACCATGGTTTAATCCACCAAACCTTTTCGTGAAATATAAATTCAAAACATTAGCCCCTTATGATTTAAAAAACGCGTCAAACTCTCTTGTATTATAATTAATCATGCGTCAAACCCCCTCCAAGAACAAATTTAATTTTCAAAAACTTGAAAAATGATTAGTTTTTTTGTATAATTTAGAAATTTTGACAAAGTTACTTGCATATTCAACCATATTATTAAAAAGAGTGATTTGAAAATTGTAAAATTTATTCTTTGAGGAGGTTTTGCGCATGATTAATTATAATACAGGGGGGTTTGACGCATTTTTTAAATCACAGGGGGACTAATGCGCTGAATTTATATTTTACGAGGGGGTTTGGTGCATTAAACTCGATTAGAGGGAGTGATATATTATGACTTATGTTTATTATTAGAAAAAGTGAGACGGTGTGAATCATTTAAATATTACTCTCTCTGTCCCACTAACAATGGGACAAGAGGGAGTGACACGCAAACTAATAAAAATGATTTATGTGGTTGATATTGAATTGATAAAGTAAGAATAATGTAAGAATGATTTAAAGCCACACAAATTTTCCAAATTTGGTATGAGACAATCTTAGTGGGACGGACCGAAATGGTAAAACGGGACAATCTTAGCGGGACGGATGTAGTACTTTGTATCAAATGTGATAACAAATTTAATGAGACAAACGAAAAATGTAAAATTGGACCAAGGATGTTTTCTTTTGGACTGAAATTTGTTGGTCTGGTCTGATCTGGTCTGGTCTGGTCTTGTAAACATCTGGTCTTTGTGTATTTTATAACTATGGAAGTCTGGTCTGGTCTGATCTGATCTGATCTGGTCTGGTCTGGGACTGAAAACAGTCCAAAAGAAAATATCCCAAGATGGAGGAGTATTTTACGTGCCTACAAGATTGCATTTTAGTCCATAGCAAAAGAAAGTCATTTAAGGTAATAAAATGTTGATACTCTCATATACCGACTTAATGTTGGAAAAATGGGTTGAAAAATTGCATTAAATGGTAATTTTGGTAGAATATTTTGAATGAGATCCACTTCCGATTTGGGTCGGGTCAAAGTGCTTTCGGATTGTCCTTGTTAAGCGCTACAATGCGATATGTGGTACGCTCAAAATGGATAACAAGTGAATGAGAAATTGATTCTCGAAGTTCACTCGTTAGAATGGAAAAACTGAGGGAAAAAAGGTGGGTTTCTAGTGGTTATTTCCTACACCGGAAAACCCAAGGGAAGCCTATTCTAAGGAGTTAAGATTCTTGGGTGGAAAGACTCTCTTTGCGCGCAGGGGGGGTGCGAATCAAATCCCGTAACGTTTTATTTTTCCCCGAACTGCTGCTCGGACATAACACTTCTTCCGCACCAGAACTGCTCGGACAGAAGGCCTCTGCTACGAAGCTCGGACAGAAGGCCTGGGGGTCCTCTGCTACGGAGCTCGGGCAGAAGACATGGGGGTGTTCTGTTCTGGTCGCGCACGAGAACAGTTCTTGTCCGTTATAGTTGTTAATGCTCACTGTTCTTATCTTTTAATGCGTCTTTAAATGGACAGTTTTACGACATATTAATGACTAACGTGCTGGTCATTTATGTCCAACGTTCAGGTCCATTAAAGGTCACTTAACACGCAACAAATCCTCCTATAAATGGATGACAGGTGGTTTGCAACAACAGACAATTCAAAAAACGAACTCAAGTACTTTTGAGCTTTCGAAAAACAATGCTAGCATTCCGAAAAAATTCCTTCTGTGTTCGTATTTGTTCTCATTCACCGGAACAATTCGTTTGAGTGCTCAAACAATTGTTCGTAGTCATCGTATCCTGGGAAACGATCGTTGCGGCGCTCCAAGCACCCCGGGAGGCAACGAATACGTTTAAGGACATCGTGCGTAGCACAAGCTTTGGCTAAATTCTGTTCCATCTCATTTCTTGTTTTTCATTATGTTGTAAAAACCGGACCGGTGAGCGACCCGGTCATGTGACTGGGTCACGGGTCAACCCGGACCCGGAGGGTCAACCCGGTCAAAGCCGGAAAACCGGTCAACGATTAAACGTCTATATAATAATAATAAACATATAATTATATACACTCTCATTATATATGTTTATTTGTATTGTACATTTATATTATAATTTGGCATGATTTTCATTCTTAAATAAATATATAAATATATTACATAGTTTTTCTTTTTAGGGAATTGAAATTGCAATTTTATAGGTTTAAAAAATGCATTAAAATTAAAAAAGAAATTACTTTTTTTTTTTTTGGAAAAGACCGAAAACCGGGTTTCCCCGGGTTTTTCGGGTTTCTTGGGTCGGGTCTGGATCGGATTTTTTCGGGTCAGCCGGGTTTTTCCGGTTTTTGACCATTTTCGGGTTTTGAAGAAACTGAACCGGAATTTCGTCCGGGTCACCGGGTTCCGGGTCAACCCGGCCGGGTCGGTTTTTTAAACATAGGTTTTTCATTGGTCATTTTAATTATTTTTATTTAATTGATTTTTTCTTTATTTTCAGACACTTACTACATGTCCACATCAAAAGTATGCTTCATTCGTTCTTTGTTAGTTGCAGCATTCTCATTTTCACACTTGTCAATGCACAACTTTGATCGTCATTATGTTTCACTCTTTATTAGTAAAAAGATTTTTTTTTTGAAAATCAATAACTTAATTACTCCGTATTATTAATAAGGGTAACCAGAAACATAACAATAAAAAACCGAAGCATTACAATTACAGCGTTCAATGCTACACTAGAGTGAGACAGAGAATTAAAAAGCCATATAAAAGCTATCATATTCGCTAACCCTGCAACTATGTAGACTCGTCCCGCAATTTGACTGCTCGTGCTACTCGAAATAGGTCTGGTTTGACCAGCCACCGAAAAGGATTTGTTAAACTTGCTGGTTTTCTAGCCACCGGTAGGGAGCCAAGTGCAGAAATTGTTCCGGTTTCACCAGCCACCGGAAAGAAAGCAATCTCTTACTAACACCCAAGAACACCCGACCGATGATGGCGGGGAATATAAATATGGCGAGCGACATTTCGCCACCGAAAATAATATCTCTAGACAACGCTAGGAAATAGACGTATGCATAGAACTGAAAATATTGATCCAACGAAACTGTTTCATGATTGGGATCCAAAGAAAATTGAACAAAGAGAGGAAGAAGAAGAGGAGGAGGCTAGGGTTTCCCCTTCGCCGCTCCTCTCCTAAGGTGCGTACTTTATTAGTAAAAAGAATTAAAAATCAGATTATGAAAATTATAATGAGTAGAATTCAACAATCTTTTTCAAAAAAATAATTTTAAAACATTAATAAATAAAATGGAGTCAAGTTATGAAACTTTCCATGTTGCTACTAAAAAACTGATGATGGTAGAATTTATTGAAACTTTAGATGTAACGTCATTTTCAATAAGGTTTGGTACCAAAAGTTCAATATAATGATTTCTTAAAATTATAAATATGATTTGAACATAACATCACCTAAAGGATAAATAACTTTATATCCGTGCTGTTTAAATTATTTTTACATTTCCATTGAAGATCATTATTGTTTTATTTATATTTGTATTGTTTAAATTATTTCTAGAATAGTGTGTTGTTTTTAGCATATTGTTATACGGACTATCTTCCAGCTCGGGTCTCCAATTTCATCCACAAAGGATGAATATACCACTAACAGTCTCAAGGAGAAAATAGGGCGTCAGCCTTCAAGCTATTTTCCGGCCAACTCAACTAAGGCTTCGCAAAGGTGCGATTTAGGAAGAAGGGTTTTCCGCTAGCTCCAAAATCGGCAGAGTAGGAGAGGGTTAAATAGACAGAGTAAAGGCATCAAGGATGGTAAGTTACCTTGCAAAGCAGATACGCACTTAATTGCGCAGGGAAGGAAAGTCTCGCTTTAGAGAAGAAGCCGATCGGTAAAGATGAAAGGCGCAGTGCCGAATTGGGAAAAAGACCATGGGCCGGGTGCATCCTAAGTTGAGCTGGGCTTACGGTTAATATTGGGCCAATACCAACATATTCTCCACCTTATTGGACCCGAGTGGTGTAGAGTCAAGACTCTAACACAATTTTGGGACTCATCATCGCTGGATTGCCCGAATAATCACTGAGACATATTCAGGCAAACGGGGTAAGATCACCAGGCAACTTATCCGCAATCAATGTTTAACGTGTGTTTGCACGACAACAACTTTTCGACCGAGAGACATTTAGTCCCCATGTCAGCAGGATTAAATTCCGATGGAATTTTAATCAACTTGATATGACATGCACTCACAATATCTCGTATAAAATGAAATATAACATCAATATGCTTAGTTCTATCATGAAAAACAGGGTTTTTGCACAGTTGAATAGCAGATTGACTATCAGAAAACACACAAATATTCTGCTTCAGACTACCAATCTTCGTTAGGAGACGTTTAAGACAAATGACTTCCTTAAACGCTTCGGTAGTGGCCACATACTCAGACTCGGTGGTGGATAGGGCAACTATGGGTTGAAGTTAAGACTTCCAACTAATGCAAGACCCGCAAAGAGTAAACACATAAGAGGTAGTGGATTTCCTATTGTCTCTATTGTTAGCAAAATTTGAATCCACATACCCACTCAACTTAACCCCTTCAGAACACCTAGTGAAAACCAACCCATGATTAACAGTAGATTTCAAGTACCTAAGCAACCACTTAAGAGCATCCCAATGATCTAAACCAGGATTAGACATATACCTACTCAAGCAACTAACAACATAGGCAGTGTCGGGTCTAGTACTCACCATGAGATACATCACGGACCCAATAGCATTGGAATAAGGCACGGATTTCATTTTAGCAATTTCAGGAGCAGTCTTGGGAGACTGATCCTTACTTAACACAAAGTGAGACGCCATCGGGATAGAAACGAGAGTAGCAGACTGCATGCTATATTTACTCAAAATCTTTTCAATGTATGAAATCTGATTGAGAATTAACACTCTTACTCCTATCCCTAACAATGTTAATGCCTAGAATCCTTTTGGCATCACCTAGGTCTTTCATAGCAAAGTTCTCACTGAGACGCTTTTGCACACATTTAATGGCGTCACTCGAAAGACTAACAATAAGCATATCATCCACATATAGCAATAAAAATACAGGCACAGAAGAAGTATTTTTAAAGTATAGGCAATGGTCGCATTCGGACTTGTGAAATTTCAAAGATGACATGCACTGGTCAAATTTGATATTACACTGCCTCGGGGACTGCTTCAGGCCGTACAAGGCCTTCCTAAGCAAACACACATGATCACTCTTCATGGGATCCACAAAGCCCTCAGGCTGTGTGACATATAGATTTTCTTATCTAAATCACCATGCAAGAAAGTAGTGGTGACATCCATTTGCTTCATTTCCCAATCATTATGAGCAACAAGAGCAAGCATCATTCTAATCGTAGTAAATTTAACTACAGGAGCAAAGATTTCAGCATAATCAACACCTTCCTTTTGAGTAAATCCCTTAGCTATTAACCTAGCCTTATATCTAATGTCGTTGGGCTCTTCTTTAACCTTAAATAATCACTTACAGGCAACAACAGAACTATTGGGCGGTCTAGGAACTAACGTCCAAGTCTTATTTGCTCTAGGTGACTCCATCTCACTTTCCATGGCGCAAAGCCATTTAGCGGACTCATTAGACTTAAGGGCCTCCTTATAGGTTCTAGGTTCATTAAGCTCAAGGGTCTCAGACACAGAGAAAGCAAACATAGAAGTATCACACATATGGAAAGCATAATCAGGCATATTATCAGCAGTTCTCCTAATTACTCTCCTACTTCTATCTCTAGCAAGTTGATAATCATGCAAATCATTCTCACTAGAATCCGCACTCTCATCGCGTGATTCATTGTCATTTGAATGCACATGAGAATGCTCCACCTCACTCGAAGTGGTGGTGGTATCATGCTCAAAAGAATTAGAATCATGCATTTCAGAAGAATCAGAATCATAGAAGAATTAAAATCATGATTATCAAACAAAGGACTAGCAGCATGTGGTATGGACTTCACCTCAACGGGTGTACTACTAGGGCTAGACTCAGAATCAGGAACTGACTTAACCAGACAAGGAAACTCGGATTCATTGAAAACAATGTTTCTACTTACCACAACTTTGAAACCTACCTGGTTCCTATCCCAAACCCTGTACCCCTTCACACCCTCGGGATATGTCACGCCTCGGACCTACCGAACACATCAACAATCCGCCGTACAATACGAATAGTCAATCGCAGTCCAACTCATCCATACTATACTAGGCGTCTTGAATACCATTCACGCATAGTACATCCATGAACAAACATAATGTAAAATATTCATTTAAAGCAGCATAAACATTTAATACAAGCGTTTATGCCACACTTTGGCAAACATGGACATACAAGCCCCAAATAATTATTCAGAAATAGTATCCATGAGCATTAATTTAAGTGTTTTAAAACAGAATTGGAGGAAGCACGAACCCCGTCCTCCTTCCTTGATTCTCCCAGAGCAATGAACACTGGTAGCAAGCTCAACTTCTACCTGAAACTGTGAGGTGGCCTCCCCCGTGAAGGGGAGGTCAGTACTTGGAAGCATTTGACAAGTACAATGACAATTATACTATGTATAATCAATGTTTCAATTCCTAAGACCCTCAAATAAAGTGATATCATAATATAATGATAGTTCTTCTTTAATCCTTATTATCTTCATAATAAGTTATTTAATTTGTTTGTCGGCACGCGGCCCCTTTTTATATTACATTGCATTCATCGTTTACACGACACCGCCCATAGGTCTTATCGTCCTTACGAGACTTGTCACCGCTCTCCGAGGCCTCACCGGGCCCTCGGGCCGGAGTCCAACATCCTGCCCCTGGACTCATACCCATCATCCCGTAGGAAGGTAAGGTCCATTCGGGGTCCTATCTTAAGTGTTACCGCTGTCGGGAGCCTCGTAAGGTCTCCGGTTCGGATTCCACCCTAACCCGTGATCACGATGTAAGTCCATGCTATCCAACCCCGCTCTCTAGAGTCGGGAAGGGCCATGGTCCTTACTATTTACCAATATTCTACCGGCTATCCTCAAGGACTACCGAATACACCTGTAGGCCAATCCTACATCTAGGATCAATTTATTATTCACTTTATCTTGGGTATCCCTTAAAGCATACCCTTAGTATAACTTAAAGTTCATACATGTCCACCTTAGCATCTCTTAAGACTACATAAGGTTCACTATTTCACAATCCAACCTTAGGATCAATTTTAGCATAATCTCATTCCAATCCCCCGACTAGTATTTTAATACTAGTCGGATAAATTCTATCAACCGAATTCTCAATTCATAGTCATAGAGACAATTTCCAAACTAATTTTCCCTTGAAAATACAGTTCATATCAATATACAAAATATGACTTTTAATCACTCATATATTCTTGTATGAAGTAAAAAGTATATTTCAACATAAAGTTCATAGTTAATTCCATTCTCAAGTCAACATACTCATAACACATAATCATACACAATTTATTCTCAAATTTGTATATTATGCTCCTTTTCTTTGTAGACGATAGTCTTCTCATTTTTTAGGCATTATTAATCATTAATAATCCATAAAAACATATTTAATTACCTTAGGTAATCTCATGAAATTAGCTCACTAATTATAAGCAACATAGTCATTCATCCTCACCTTAAGTGAGTCCTTAGCGCGTTCTATGCTTCCCGATTGAACTTTAGCGAATTCCGGCGAACTTTGACCAACTCCGGCGGAATTTGACCAATTCCGGCGAAACTCCGGCGAAGCTCTAAAAATACTTTAATCAAGTTCCTAACAAGGTTTTAACATCATAAAACCCATATCAATACAAATGACCTCTAAAAGGTTATTTTCTGGCGAAACGGTAATTTCGACGTACTATAAGTCCGTTCTTGGACTTTGAGTCACTTTCCAACCCATCCTTCTACACATTTGAATATGTAGAACCATAAAAAGGGTTCATCCTATGCTATATAAGTCATAAGGTAAAAGAAAAATAGAGGAAAAGTTAATATAAGGTCATTATCTTATTTCTTCACACTTTTCCTAACTTTTTCTCCCTTTAATCTTCCTCCTTGGGCCTTTATTGTTTGAGCTCGAATTTTGCAGCAATGGAGGATGAGTTGAGAGCTCCTTTTTCCTTTCTTTATGGTGTTGGCCGAGCTAATCAATTGGAGAGGGAGGGGATGGCTCCTTTTTGTCTCTTCTGTCAAATAAGTGAGGGGAAAGGACCCTCCTTTGTACTTAGATGCCAAATGCATCTCCTCCACCCCTTTCATTTGTCAACCCAGCCCCCATGTTGTCTATTTCAGCACAAAAAAACTTGGGGTGGCCCTCACTCATGTGGGAGGTCATCCCTTTGTGCCCCAAAATGTGCATTCGGCCCCGAAAGTTGTCGTATCCGTCGAATAAAATAGTACTGTCGCTGAGTCGTATCCGCTTGGTTGTATTCTTATGCCGCTGGATGGGATTTCGTATTTGTAGGTGTCCCGGATATGAAAGTTTCCTTCTTCCACTGATAGTTCATTTTACCTTTACAGTAGCAGAGCCGAATCGTAGAGTAAAATTTGCTCCCCATAGTTCATTTTACCTTTTTGTTTTGTCTTTTTAATTTTATTATTTCTTTCGTTACTTTTATTGCAAGTTGTTTTTCCTTTCTTTCCCTTTGTCTTTTTTATTTTTTTTTGTTTCTTTTATTTGTTTTTTCCTTCTTTCTTTTTCTTTATATATTCAATATTGAGCACATTATAAATGAGTTTCACTTTAAATTCAAATGAGTAAAACGCCTAAATATAATGAACATACACATATGAGCTTTCGAAATTTTGAAAGCTCATTTTGTAAGTTATGTATGTCTATTTAGTACCTCTATTATGCTCATTATAAAATGTATATCAATGTATATTTCAAAAGGCACATATTATATTAGATTCACATATATGTTGATTATAGGCACGAGAACACAAATCACGATACGCAATCACACGATTCTAATACTCAATAACGGATGTTTGATACTCACTGAAAATGTCTTGATGCTTAACGAACAAAACTTACAACTTTCATATCAATGTTCATCTTGTAAGTTACATATGCTCATTTGTATAGGTCTGTTGCTCATTAAAAAGTCATTAATGCGCATTTAAATATGCACTGATATAACATTTTAAAATGAGCATAACACCAGTATAAAATGAGCATGAATTACTTACCAAATGAGCAATGATATGAAGATCATTAACTTTGTTAGCTGAGCATCAAGACATTTTCATTAAACAATTGAGTATCTAACAGATGCAATTGAGTATCATGATCTCTGCTCCCAGATGAACATAAAATGAGGATAACATCATTATCAAATGAACATACGTAACTTACAAAATGTCAATTGATTTGAAAATCGTAAAGTTTGTTAGTTTGACATAATGACATTTCCATTGATCATTAAACCTTCTTTATTGAGACAAAAATCACAGTTTCTGTTAAATGAGCATTACTGAACTTTAAATGTGCATCATACCTATTATGAGCATTAAAACACTTTTGATGAGCATCAAACTTATTCTGTTGAGTATTGGGAATCTAACAATGAGCATTATGATCTCTGCTTCATATCTTTTAATTCAATAAGTGAATCTAATGTCATATGCAGCTTTTAAAATTTGCACGAAAATGATATTATAAAATTGAGCATAATGTGAGTACCAATTGAGCAAAAGTAACTTACAAAATGAGTATCACTATGAAAATCATAAATTTTTCAGTTGAACTTCAAGACATTTTTATTGAGCATCAAATCTCCTCTATTGAGTATTGAAAACATGCAATTGAGTATCATGAATCTAATTTAATAAATATGATACTTTTGAAATATGCATTAATATAACAATTTAAAATGAGCATAACACCAGTATACAATGAGCATAAGTACTTACCAAATGAGCAATGATATGAAAATCATAATCTTTGTTAGCTGAGTGTCAAGACATTTTCATTAAACATCAAACATCATCTATTGAGTTCAGAAACATGCAATTGAGTATCATGATCTCTGCACCCACGTATAATATAACTCTTATGCGAATCTTATATGACTCTTTTGAAATATGAATTAATATGACATTTCAATATATGAGCATAAAACCAGTACCAGATAACTTACAAAATGAGCATCTGTAATTGAAAACATATAATTGAATATCATGGTTTGTGCTCTCGTATCTGTAATTAACCCATACTTGAATCTAATGTAAAATGTTACTTTTGAAATATGCATTGATATAACATTTTAATATGAGCATAACATCAATACCAAATGAACATACATAACTTAGCAAATGAGCAATGATATGAAAATCATAAATTTTGTTAGTTGAGCAACAAGATATTTTCGTTGAACATCAAGCATCCTCTATTGAGTATATGAAACATGCAATTGGGTATCATGATCTGCTTCCATGTATATAATCTAACTTTTATGCGAATTTGATCGATATCATACTTTAGAAATATGCATTAATATGACATTTTAAAATGAGCATAAAATCTGTACCAGATAAACATATGTAACTTACAAATTGAGCATTGGAATATATTAATAAAACTTACAATGATAAATATAAAATTTTACTCAAATTTTCATTTGTGTAACCCTTTTGAATTCTCTACTGTGCTCAAATTTTCATTTGTGTATGCTCATTTCAATTTTCTAAAGTACTCAAATATTCATTTTTTATGTTCAACTTTTTAACCGTTATGCACATTTACTATAAACACTATACTCATTTTCAATGTAACATAAAACTTATGTTGGTAATAAACAAGTTGAAAATATTTTCACAATATTAAAATACTACCTCCGTCCCACTAAGTTTGGGACAAGAGAAAGTGACACGATTATTAAGAAAAGTGGGTTTGTATGGTTGATATTAAATTGATAAAGTGAGAATAAAGTAAGAATGATTTTAGAGCCACACAAACTTTACCAAATTTTGTATGGGAGAATCTTAGTGGGATTTCCGAAAAAGGTAAAATGGGACAATCTTAGCGGGACGGAGGGAGTACAATATATGAAATTGCAAATCATATGATAGTTAAAATAATTAAAGTATGTTAGATGATTAACATAAATTGTCAACCGTTCAAAAAAGAAAAGCTGAAAATTGTCAGTGGAATTTGAGATCTGGAATTTTTTTTTGGATAGAAGAGTTTGCATTTAGAAGTTGTTCTGTTCGTCTTAATCTTATTACTTATTGCTTATTCTTATTCTATTCAGATCAGATCAGAAAAATTCAGATCAGATCAGATCAGAAAGATTCAGATCAGATCAGATCAGATCAGAATCATTCAGATCAGATCAGAAACATTCAGATCAGATCAGGAACATTCAGATCAGATCAGAAACATTCAGATCAGATCAGGAACATTCAGATCAGACCAGGAACATTCAGATCAGATCAGAAAAGTTCAGACATGATTTATCCCTTTTATTATAATAATAATTATAATAATATTACTAATAATTATAATAATAATAATAATTATAATAATAATAATTATTATTATTATTATTATTATTATTATTATTATAATAATAATAATAATAATTATTATTATTATTAATATTATTATTATTATTATTATTATTATTATTATTATTCTTGTTGTTGTTATTGTAATAATTATTATAATTACTATTCTTATTGATATTATTATTATTATTATTATTATTATTATTATTATTATTATTATTATTATTATTATTATTATTATTATTATTATTATTATTATTATTATTATT